>JAGEOH010000708.1:0-31648 GCA_032207245.1 Pardosa pseudoannulata | reverse complement strand
CTCTCTTTGTAACACTATAAATCCAGCACAAACTATCTACATTTAACAATTACGTTTAATTATTAAGATATTTACACATATTTACAGGTTTACTTAATATTTAACATTACTAAAAATGCAGAGAGCAGGAGGCCCTCGCACACACCAGCACAACATAACGGAAAAACTAACAGTCTGTCCTTTTTCCACTAAAACAAAAGGTGCGCGCGCAGATGGCCGTTGCGCGCTGCTACAACCTTCCCCTCAACCATCGACTAATGTCCTCATGTCGATGGGTGAAATCTAGGAGATTTTCTGACTGGGGTAGAGTCTGGCTGTTGCTCACTTTCTGCATCGGTCCTTTTAGGTCGGCCTCTTCTTTTCAGGGGCAACATTGGGTTGCTCTTTCCTTGCCCTCTATAAGGTTGGAGGCATGATGAGTGGTATTTTCCTATGGGAGTAAAAGGATTATTTTGGGTAGCAATCAAATAAGATGTAGGAGATTGTACTTTATAAATAACATATGGGCCATCGCGTCGTGGCATAAATTTAGCTGTTCTTTCGGATTTGGTTTGACTTTTGGGGTGGAGAGTTACCCACACTTTATCACCTGTTTTGAATTGAGGCGTTTTTCTGATATGTTTATCAGCATAAAGTTTATTTTTATCCTGTTTCAATTCTATATCAGACTTCAACTGATTCATATAATTTGCCAAACGTTTCAAATAGGGCGTTATCTCGGGCACGAAGTTGTCATTTGAGATAATAGCTCGAAGGTCGCGAGTAACATCGTCTGTTGTTCGAAGCTCCCTTCCGAACATAAGAAATGCTGCTGTTTCACCTGTTGTGTCGCATCTTGCTGTGTTCAGGGCAAAACGTATGGTTGGGAGTTTCTCACTCCAAATAGTGTGGTTACCTTTGACAAGGATTGCCAATCTTGGTTTTAAGTCTCGGTTCTTCCTCTCCACCGGGTTTGCCCGTGGGTGATATACCGGGGTTAACACCTGATCTATATTAAGAAGATAACAAACTTGCTGCATCACTGAACTAACAAACTGACTTCCATTGTCACTTATTATTCTTCTTGGGAATCCATAACGTAAATAAACTTCTTCTATCAGGGTGATAGCACATTCCCTAGCTGTAGCATGTTCTAATGCGAAAAGTTCAGTCCATCTAGTAGCGCAGTCTTCTACTATAAATATCCATTTTTTACCATCAGGACTCTTGGGTAATGGTCCAAATAAGTCAATTGAAATTGATTCAAAACGTTGGTTATATACAGGTGTTTGTAGCAAACCTGAAGGTTTCTGATTACTAGCTTTAAATCGGCAACAATCTTCACAATTCTTTATGTACTCTGTAATGTATCTACGCATGCCAGTCCAGTAGTACCGCTTCGCTATCTTACTAAGTGTTCCTTCTACACCATAATGTCCCGCCATTGGGGCATCATGATATTCTTTCAGTATTCTTTCACATTCATGCTTTGGCACTACTAACTGGGCTTCTTCTGTCTCTGCTTCTGGTGAATATCGGTATAAGACTCCTTGATTCAACAAATATCCCCGATTTAGCCAATTTGTAAAATTTTCATCTTTAGCAGGACTCTCAAATGATTCAATGATCTTTTTAAGGTCTGCGTCCTTAAGTTGTTCTTCTCGTAATTCTCTGGGACTTCGTGTTGGCATATCAATGGCAATTTTGCAGAATTGGCAATATTCTTCAGCGTGTTGGCAGAAAGGTCTTGACAAGAGATCTGCCACAACGTTGGCTCTTCCAGGTATGTATTCCATCTTTGGGGCAAACGACTGGACTTGCAAAGCCCAACGAGCAAGTCTTCCAGTTGGAGATTTTAAACTCATTAGCCAACGAAGAGGTTGATGATCTGATGTCACTGTTATATCTTGTCCCTCGATGTATCCCCGAAATTTATTTAGGCCCCAAACCACTGCCAACGCTTCTCGTTCTGTGGTTGTATAGTTCCGTTCTGCATCGTTTAATAGTCTGCTCGCATATTCAATAGGGTGCTCCTCAGCTCCCTCACCTTGCAACAGCACTGCTCCAAGCGCGTAGTTGCTAGCATCGGTTCGCAAGATGTATGGCTTATTTGGGTCATTTTGTCGTAGAACAGGAGGACTAATCAGATGATGTTTTAGGGTTTTTAAATGCGTTTTCCTCTTCTTTTCCCCATTTCCAAGGGCTATTTTTCTTCGTGAGATTACTTAAGGGCCTTGCTATGTCAGAAAAGTTCGGTACAAATCTTCTATACCACGAGCAAGTTTGCAAAAAGGATTGGACTTGCTTTAAATTCCTGGGAGATGGTAAATTTTGAATGGCGGCAACCTTATCTGGGTCAACTTCAAGACCAGAATTGGTAATGTAGTGTCCCAAGTATTTCACTCGGTTACAGGCGAAATTACACTTCTCTCTGTTAGCATGTAATTTAAACTCACGCAATTTTGATAATACTTTTCCTAAATCATCAATATGCTTCTCGAAAGTTTCAGATAAAATTATTATGTCATCTAAGTACGACAGAACCAAAACATCATTCAGGGAGTTTCTGAAGTTATCGATTAGTCTTTGAAATGTCGCCGGAGCATTTTTAAGCCCAAAAGGCATGCGGCAATATCTGTAAGTACCAAAAGGGCACACGAAAGCTGTTTTATCTCGATCAGTGGGATTTACCTCGATTTGGTGATATCCGGATCTTAAATCTATCGTTGACATGTAAGGAGTGTGTTTAGCTTCATGGAGCAAATCATCCATTCTAGGCAGAGGGTATTTATCCGTTTTTATAGTGGAATTCAACTTTCTGTAGTCCACACAAAGGCGAAATTGACCATTAGGTTTTGGAACTAGCACCACTGGTGAGGCATACGGTGACTCACATTCTTCAATTGTGCCATTGGCCAAAAGATTCTCTAACTCTTTCTTAAGAATGTCCTTCTTTAATGGAGACATGCGATATGGTGGCATAGCTACAGGGAGATTATTACCAGTGTCTATATAATGTTTAATTCTAGGTGTAGGCTCTTCCCCTGGCTGAAAGATATCCGTAAACATTTCTAACAGTTTACATAATTGTAACCTTTCCTCGGCAGATAAGTGACTGCCTTCAGTTTCTTTCAAAACGAAAATGTTCAGCTCAGGAGACACAATAATTTTATCGGATGATATAGTGCTAATGTTTTGCGAATTACCTGAGGATTCGAAAGAGTTTTTATGTGGCACACAAGCTGGTATAAATGTATCTTTCTCAAAATTGAATTTTTTCCTAGGATTACTGTTGAAATACCATTTTTTCTGAGTATCCAAGCTAACACCAGCTTTGGATAAAAAATCAGTACCAAGGAGAGTTCGATTGTCCTTAGCTGTAGGTAATACAAATAGTGTAGTAGGAATTCTTTTCCCTAACAATTCAATGTCTATTTCGGTATTATAAACTTCAGAGAATTTCGGCACTCCGTCCGCGAGTGTTATATTTAAATTCACTTTACGAAAAATTACCCCTTGTTCTCGGAGGAGGTTATACAGGGTTTCTCCAGCAACAGTGTGGCTGGCTCCAGTGTCAGCACATGCTAAACCCCACATACCATTTATTTTAATCTTCATTAACATTGCCTTGGGTTCTTGTATCGCACACGTTTGAAATTTCAAGCAACTAACCTGGGCGGAATCAACTTTAATGTTTGGGGAACACGTAGGGCATTTTGCCTTTATGAAACCAGGTTTCCCACAGCCATAGCAGCTAATAGGTCTTTCGTTAATTTTATTAACAGTTCTATTCGTTGAGTATTTATAATTAACACTATTCTTAAAATTTCTTAAATTGTTACTCGGCTTAGAATTTTCCATTCTATGTTGTTCATGGTTCGTGTTTCTACCTTTTAAGTTTCTACTTTCTTCATAAGCATCTAGCTTATCAACTAAAGCAACTGGATCGCTCAATTCACTCCAGTGATCTAAAAAATGATCTTTGTAATCCGGAGGACACTTCTTTTTGATTTGATCAGAAATTATTAGATCTTTTAACTGATCAAATGTAGTGATATTAAGCTCACTGAGCCAACCTTCAAAAAATTTTCTCAAATCATAGAAATAATCTCTCCACGTGGAGTCTGGATTTTTTCTGTGTTGGACGAAAAATTGTCGGAATTTCTCTGCACTCATCTTGAATCGACGTAATAAAATTTTTTTTATTTCCCCATATTCCGGTGGTTTATCCGGAGAATCCGATTCTATAGCAATTAATTTTGAAATTTCAATAGGTAAAAGCCCGATCAGATATACCACCCATTTTGATTCTGGTATTTTCAAAAATGACAGTTGTCTCTCGAAAAGGTTTAAAAACGTACTAATGTCATCTACCTTCGGGTCAAACTGAGGGATTAACCCTTTAATTTCAAATTTAGATACATCCGTATCACTATCGGTAAGAACGGTTCCTGTTTTCGAAGCATGATTTAAATTTTGTAACTTTAGTTTCTCTAATTCAAATTCCATTTGCCGTCTCTCGGTTTCTGCTTCCTTTTCTTTTACTTCGGATTCTTTTCTGGTGCTAATGATTGTATCCAACAATGTTTTTGTGAATTCTTCGTCATATGAAGTACATCCGGTTATAACATCTTTAATTTTTATTACTGTGGCGTCGGGTTCCAACTCGATGCCTAATTCTGCGGCCAAAACCAAAAGGTCGCATTTTTTACCTCTAGCAAGATATGCCATTTTTATTCTTTTCAGGCCAAACTTAAAATTAATGGTAAAACTCAATTACTGCGAGAATGGCTCATTAGAATGACATAATATGCATACATCTGATTAATCAACTAAACTATATTATTCCGATTTGAAACCGGAAGTATCAATAAATTTGAAGGAATAAAATAATACTTCTTAATTATACAAATATTTCAGATACATAATATTTCTATTAAAAAGAATCATCGATGGAAAATTAAATAATAAGCAACACAAAAAAAAGAACATTAACCTGAGCAATATCTTTTGTTATTAATACAAAAATCCAAATTAAATTGAACCTGCACCAATATTCAACACTGAAATATTAACTATCTTTATGAATTCTTAATCAAAACAATTGAAATTAACAATATCCATAAGTCCTAATAATAAAAATGTTAAGAAAAATAAAATTCAAAACTTGGACCGAAACACAAACTATTCAAATTTCAATCGTCAGGCACTAAAGGAACTGGCATGCGGTATTTAAATTTGATCTGGATGATCATAATAAAACAAAACGAATTCAGGGTGAATTCAAATCAGAATCTCTTCTTCATTTGTCAGGATGACAAAATTAATAAAGTTCCTTGAGTGCTTGTCAAAAAGAAAAGAAATCACTTATCTCTAGTCATGTCTTCGGCTTCGTGTTTCGAGCCACGGGTTGGGCGCCAATCTGTAACACTATAAATCCAGCACAAACTATCTACATTTAACAATTACGTTTAATTATTAAGATATTTACACATATTTACAGGTTTACTTAATATTTAACATTACTAAAAATGCAGAGAGCAGGAGGCCCTCGCACACACCAGCACAACACATAACGGAAAACTAACAGTCTGTCCTTTTAGGCTAAAACAAAAAGGTGCGCGCGCAGATGGCCGTTGCGCGCTGACAGTAACTGAAAAAATTTTTTCATTTTTCTAAGTTTAAAAATTTTGTGTTAATTGGAAATTATAATAAATATTATTCAAAAACTGCTGACTGGGGCTTTATGATAAAACTTTTTTTAAAACAGAAAATCACTTTTTGTTGGAACTTTAAAAATAAAAGTATATAATTCAGCAATAAGGGTTTTGTCAACCTGAGCAAAGTGCTGCATTGGGGGGGACTCCCTTTTGTCCTCCCCAAACTACTGAATAGAATTTTTATAACTTTATTCCAACTGTGACGTATAATTATGTATGTATTTTGTTTTTCTAGTTCATCACATCATTACATGTCCCATCCTGTTCCGTGCATATCAAGTAACAATACTACAAGCAGTGCAGATGATGATTATGATTCTTGACATTTGAAGCTCACAGGTTTTTAAAAAGAACATTCATTTAGTGGCTTAGAGTCAAAATCATCTTCTAATTTTTGACAACTGCCAATTACTTAAGCAAAAAAACTCTTAAATATCTCATTGGGTTAAAACTTTATTCAGTCTTTTGTATAAAAATTTCAAATTTTAAATCTGCTTCTGAGATGTCAAATACTCTGTATTCAGTTTGTGGAGGACCATATGAACTTTATTTAGATTTGTGGCATTTTCATTTCTTAAAGATTTGTATAAAGATATGATTAATATTATACAATGCTTATTTTTAATATTAGTTTCTTCATCTGTACTGTATTGATAATGTGCAATTAAAATACGTAGGGAGTTTTCACCCAAAAAGCAAAACTGTTCTGAATGCTTAGAACATAGAATTTCTAAAAAACAATAATTTGAAAGTTTTAGATTTTAAAGGACAATGTACTATATTGCAACTATTGCATTTGAACCACTTCAATGTTGTTAGAATTAAATTATTGTGAGATAAAGTTGAATGTGTATTAGTTCAAGACAAAATTTCAAAATAAGATTAGAATGCAGTTGGAACTTGTAATAACTAAATGAGATTTAAGAAATATGATCTAAATGGAATGTTCATTTTTACTGATTTTGACTAGTTATGAATAAATGTATTCAACTTCTCACATTTAACTAAGCTGGTTTAGCTCTGCATTTTATTTCAAAAGATAAAAAAAATTTATATTTAAAGGCACTGTATACATATTGCAAAAAAATGTAATTTGACACTGTTTTGTATTTAGCTACATATGTATTATCGTCAGTTTGAAAATAAAAAAAAATTATTGAATTAAATTATATTACTATATTTAAGTGTGTTCTATTTTCAACCCTTTGAATCCCATTATGTAACCAGCTGATAGATGGAATCATAAAGAAAATTATTCTTAAGTCTCAAATATTTTGAAAAATTTTTTGATACAATATTCATTTATATAGATTCTTTAATTTTGGTATATCAAAAACTGAGATTGCTATACTTGAAAAAAGAAGCATTAAATTATATCCTTTATCTTTATTGCTACTGCTATTCCTATAAATTTAATTTTTGAAGAGACAGCAGGCTTTATTATTATTATTTTCTTTCTTCCCTCAGTATGTATGTATGTATAATCCAGAAGTATTAAATTAAAATTATATAGCTCCTTTTAATAGTTTTTTTAGGAAAAGACGCATTTAATATTCATGAATAGTTTAACTATATACTGTGAAAGTGTGTTGTAATACTGCTGTTTTCAATATAATACATTTAATGACACATAAGTATATAAGTTGCATGCAGAATATTATGTAATATTAGATAAATTCTTGTCAAAGAATATTAACATCCTCTTATAATTTGATCTGTGATAAAAATTCTTCTAGACATGCATGTAATTGTTTTGAAATCTCTTGTTAAATGACAATTAACATTTATGAAAGTTATTTTATTTGTATAATGATGCTCTACAGATATTCTATTTTATTATTTTTTTAAAACATTTTATTTTATTAGTAGTGTATTAATTCTTTTTAATGATTGTCATTTTTAATGTCTACTTTGACACACATTTTATTTTAACAACTGACCCTAAAAATGGAAGTAATTATAAAAACAGGTTTTTTTTTTCTTTTGTTAAAGATACTTTGTTAACTTAATGTTTAAACTTAAACTTGAAGACATTTAGTTCTATGTGCCAGGTCTTATAAACTTTTGATTAACGTCCTGACCAAATAACTGAAAATTTAAAAAATTCCATCTGTTAACATGCATTTGTTTGAGTATTTTTATATTACTGTATCATAGACAGGCAATGACCTTAAGTTTTCAGATTTATGCTAGCTATATAATTCTGGGAAATTCTCAAAAAGTCATTTTTAACATTAAACCTATCTAAATTCCCACTAACATGTTTTAAGTAAAATTCAATGATTTTTTTTAAACATAATTTAAGAAAGCCTTCAAACATTAATCTAGTTAATAAAAATCATGTAATTTCATTCTTGATATTTAACATAGAATTTATTTATTCAATTCAAAGTTATAATTTGTAACCTTAATTTCTAACATTAATTTATTTTTTTAAACAATAAAAGGATTTTACTTAAAAAAAATTGTTGATATGTGACCCCAACATGTGTGCTAAAGTTGATATTAAATAACAGTGCTTTCTTAAAATTTGCACCATATTGAAAAAGAAAATAAGAATTTGCTCATGACAAAGTGTAAAATCATTTAATTTTAATTTTATAAACAGTGTATCATAGCATATTAGAGACATTTATTTTGTGTTTAAAATATCTTAAGTAATTATCGTGTATTCATAAAATTGTTTAAAGTTAATAAACGATATGATATAAACTCATCTCATATGAAAAGACCTATATGTATGTATAGCTGCTCCAAACCCGCCTGTATTTAAGAGTGAGCTTCTTTTAATAGTGTACCTTGTACATGCATTTACATGAAATTTTTCAATCTTTTTTATGAAATCAGTATAAAATTTCTGAATCTTTCAAAACTATAAAAATATCTAACATTGAACTCCTAATTTGGTACAAAAATAAGTCATCTGTTTTAGCCAGAAAATATTTTCTTTGCGCATAAAAATTCAATTAACCCTTTGAAGATGGGTATAACATTATGCTGCATCTTTTAAATTGACTCGGCATATTGTGTAAAATATTTTAGAGGAAACACTTATTTAGTGTTTTTTCATTACCATCAGATGCAGCGATTTAGTATATTACAGACAAGTGTCTGTTATAGTGGAATTTGTACTAGAGAAATGTTAAAGTCGGTTTAAAAGATGTTGCATATATATTATACACCCTTTTGCAAAAGGTTAATATTATCAATTTTTACTATAAATTTTTCTGCTTATTTTTAGTCTTAGTTGACTTAAATTATATATTTTTATTATTTAAATTCCATATTATATTTTATAAAATACTTTGAAATTAATAAGTTAATAGATTTGTCAAATGTCTTCATTAAACAGCATAGCTCACTCAAGTTTGTATTTTAATGTTACTATGCTGTGTTATTACTGTTTACAAATTTAACAAAACTGTTATTTAATGGTGTAAAAAGTTATACATAAGAAATATTTTTTAACTTTTTAATTATAATTAAAGATATATATCTATGCAAATATAGTGTTTTTATCCCCTTAATCCTTACAAGTTTTTAAAATGTAATGTGGTTCTCCGCATGAATATCTGTAAAATAATTTTATTTTTTATACTTATTTCACAATTTCAAAAATGTTTGTAATATTTCTGTTTATAACATTTGTCAAAAAATTTTCATTATACTCCACTGTAAAATGCTTTCATTACTTTTCTTTCATTTGGATGTAAAAAATATTTGCATTTTCTTTTTAAGTGAGTCAACATTGTGTATATTTTCAAGAAAATAAATTCAAGAATTTTCCACCAGTTTTACAAGTGTCTTTCTTTCCATACTGTTTGTTCACATTACAAAAACTAAAGGTTAGTAAGTTTATCATTGAAAACTATAAGTGGCCAGGAAAATAAAATCTTTTACTAAAGTCTGTAAATGTTGAAATTTTTTTTAATTAAATCAAAATAATTCTTAACTAAGCCTATATTATTTAGTTTTGATGATAATAATTTAAAAGTATCAGTTAATATCAATAAAAACTGTTTTATTACACATAAAAAATTTCTGGAGATATTAAGTGTTTTATATTTAACCTTTTGTATCTCAATTACCCTAAATTTTTAAAACATAATTCCTTAAATGGTAGACTATATTGTTTTAAACTTGTAAAAAATAATTTGTTTATATAAAAGTGTATATTTTACATACAGAGATATATACTTCTTATAAATATTGTAAATTATTTTGCTCAAAAATTATCTTTACATAAAGAGTTTTAAACTATCTTTGTGAAAATGTACTTTATGAGTCTCTGCATTATTTTTTTTTTTTTTTTTTTTACAAATCTAAAAAAGTTTGTTTTAGTAATAATTATGAATTCACTTAAAAATTAAATGAAAATTTCAAGATCAAAAGTTTATTTAGTATCACCATTTGATACTGATTTCACAAAAAAATTATCTGCCATTTTACAATATAGAAGCAATCAACAAAACAATCTTTTAATGCTCACTGTGAAAATAAATTTTAGTATATTACAGATCTGTAACCCATGGGTTGTTAAGTACATAACTCGGATTATTTTTC
Source organism: Pardosa pseudoannulata (assembly GCA_032207245.1). Classification (NCBI taxonomy): domain Eukaryota; kingdom Metazoa; phylum Arthropoda; class Arachnida; order Araneae; family Lycosidae; genus Pardosa; species Pardosa pseudoannulata. The sequence goes on along the minus strand of JAGEOH010000708.1, from coordinate 21,386 downwards.
CCAAGATAATTGAAAATCATGGTGTGGTGCAAAAAATTCCCTAGCCATAGTATGATTTCCTTGGAGACAAATTCACCAATTGAGCATTTATGTGAATCATCCTCTGTAGTACATTCAGAGCAAAGCCAAGGATAAAAGATATTCACAATCTGGCTACTTCTAGGATTAAAAAAAAAAATCTGAAGTTTTCATTTTTTAAATTAAGGATAAAATAATACATACACTACCATTGTTAGATGATGATAGTTTTCTCCCACCAACACCCAGAGAAGCTTGGAAGGTCTCACAGCCATATGGGCCCGGTTCGGTGCTTGATTCTCTTTCAATATTGAAATCCATTGGCTCGTTTGCCTGGTAATGCAGAGTCAACTTTAAGCAATATGGAGCCTAGTCTTTTAAAAAAGGAAACCTACCGCACTAAAAACTAGCATTTTTACTAATTATTACTTATATGTTTATGATTTCAAGATAAAAACCAATTTGTATAGCATTATTAATGTAATAAAAGTATAAATGAGTAAAATCAAAGTCAGTATCACAAATATAAAAATAAATGCAACTGATGATGTTTGGGAGCTACAGCTGGTGTTTTGGTTTGGTTTGGTTTTGAACATTGCAGTCTACTATTTTGCTACAATAGGTTTAATGGGACTGAGCCTAACTTAAAGACAATTCAGAACATTTATGCCAACATTGGGATTTGAACCTATGAACTCTGAAACCAAAGTACAGCACCCTACCTGTTCATCACAACCCACTGTTGCTATCGGTACTGCAGTAATGGCTAAAATTGTGGAAACCCTTTGGTAAAAGTTTGAGGTATGTCTAATATTTTTTTATTGTTGCCATAATAACATTACATATCATTAAAAAGGTAATATTTAATTCTTTAATAGTTTTGAGATATTGATTTTTATATTTCAGAAATACGATGTTCAAATTTCATTGATTTTTTTACTTTTCCTGCATGTATATCCTGCTTACAAAGTTAGTTTTTTTAAAAGTTTGCAGAAGTGACCTTCTTACAAGGTTTGACTGCATAAGCAGTTTTTACTATATATCATGATTTATGTTTCTTTCATTTTCTATCAATAAAAAATTTAATTTAATACAGCATTTCTAATGCAGTGGTATTTAACTATTGAAGATTTTTTTTGCATATGTTCAAAATTTTAGTTCTCTCTGTAATAAATATTAGATATAATTCAATAATAAAAATATTCCCAATCTTTTTATCAGTTATCTATGAATATTTCATGTGCAGATAGAACACATACATTTTCAAATCTTATTTTCAGTACTGGAATTGCTTTAACAATTTGCATTTTTAAGTTTCAGTAAAGTTATTAGTTCTATTCATAATATACTAATGATGCATAATAAGGTCAAATTGAAAAAAAAAATTATGAATATTTGACAGCAGTGTATAGTTTCTTGACCGATAAGATATAAATTCCAAACACACCTAAACCTTTTTTTTTCTGTTTAACTAAATGGCCTTAATTTATATTTTAAACTTTAATATCGGAGGTTCAGAAACAAAATAAGCAAATTCCATTTGGAATAGTTTGTTTAGAGAAATTTAGTTCTAAAGTTTCTGGTTATAGCTTACAATTAATTTTTATATATACAAAATTTATTTTGGAAAAGGCTTAATAGTGTTTATCTAACATATGTACAAATACATACATATGAAATGCAAGTTAAACTCTAGTATACATTTTCATCTTGCAAAAGAAAAAATGGATTTGGTTCAGTTTGGTTGTAAACCCCTCGTATAATGAATAGGAATTAACTTTTGAGTTTCGAGAAGGGGGGTTGGTTGGTTGGGAGCACTACGGTCTAATTTTTGCAACACGAGAGCTAATGAGACCAGGACCTACTGCTTAAAGCCGATTCCGAACGGCTACGAACATCCACGCCACAGTGGGACTCGAACCCACGAACTCCGGTTTCCGAAGGTCAGTGCCCTAACCATTCGGCCATCGTTCGGCTTCGAGAAGGGGGGAGATCAGCAGGATTTTGAAAGCAACAAAGGAATTAAATATTTAATTCAACCTTTTATTATCTAGATTTAGTTGTGTCTATCAATAAAAAATCCTATTCAAAAACCAAATTGAAGATGGCAGCATTGGACTCCACTGGTAAAAGATTTCCTGAGCAACATTGGCTGTATGTTTACACTGACAGTTCTGCTTCAGAAACTGGGACAGGGATTTATTCAAAGCACTTCAGTCCCAAGGAAGCTATTGGAGCAAACTGTACAAATTTTGATGGCGAGTTGGCTGCAATAAAAGTAGCTTTAGCTGAAATCAGTAAGAGAAAACCGTAGCATAGCAATTTTTTATTGATTCCAACATAACTATTAAGGCAATTATATCATTAATTCCATCAACAAACCAATCTGTTCTTGACTATAAATTACTCATTCATTTTCTTATTCTAAGGTCTGCATTGGATTTGAAGTGACTATGGAGTGGCAGGAAATCAGTTTACAGACACTCCTGCCAAGGACAGCTCAGACCATCCCCAATATTCTTCTATCAAAGCAATAAAAGAATCATTAGAGCCAGGTTTAATGTCCAATACCGAGAGAATACAATAAAGTTTGTGGAAGACACAACGCTCCCGATGATGAATCCCATTCTTTTAATCTCCCTAGATCAGAGGATGTCACTTCAGAACAAAAATTGGACATGACTACTTGAGCAAACATCTGTTTAGGTTTCGACTGGCAGATTCTCTAGCTTACCCATTTAGCTCGATGGGAGATCATTTAAAACTCCTGGTCTAGGCTTTGCAATGTGTGAGCTACTGATGCTGCCAATGATTTTAACTGTTTTCTAAATGTTAGGGAACTGTAATAGACTATTGGTAGTTATGCCAAAATCAGACAAAAGTATTTAAAAATAAAGAGGGATTGAGTTAAATAAGCATATTACAATTTTATTACTGATAAACTTTACCTCAATAAAATAGTTAAACCTAAAAGGCAAGAGAGATGTATAAGTGTAATTACATAATTATGTTGATCAGATTTCCTGTTCCTATAAATTCAATACCAGGGCATGTAATAAACAGAGAAAATTAAACTATTTTCCAGCTACAAGCAAGCTACATTATCAATGGAAGTAAAACTTAGTGCCAGTTTTCGGCAGATAAATAAAAAAATAATGCAGCTCATTTGTAGCTGTGAAACAGGTTTCCATTAATTGATTCTCTGTTTGTACCTTGTAAGTTATAACAAGTAGATCCCTAGTGAGTTCAAAGATAAACAGAAATAGAAAGCAGAGAAGCAAAGTGAATTATTTTAGAAGAGAGCTAACAATGTACACACACTATTATTGCTCTGTTTCTTATTTACGATTCTAAAATCATTAGTCTTATTTAGTAATACACATTAATTTTAAATTTATCTCTTCCATTTTTTAAAAAGCTATTTTAATTTAGGATTTTTTTTACATTTAGGTGCAGATATATATACATATATATATATATTTATATATACATATATATATTACATTTAGGTACAAAAATAATTTTTCAAAATATTAATTTCATAATTTGCTTCTTTGAATTATAAACAGGAGAAAATAGCTCATTTGTAAAATGTTGATAGCTGTTAAAACCATTCACATTAATTTTCAGCTGTATAAAAATACAATATATTCAGCTGCAGTTGTGCAATATTCCAGATAACTTACTGTGCATAGTTTAATACCAATTCTTAAGATTAAGTAAAAAAAATTTCAACTGGCCAAACAAATGATTCGTATGACTTTTTTTTTTTTTTTTTTAATGTGGTACCATGTGGAGCAAATATCTTGGAAAATGTTATTCAATATTTCAATATATAAATTTTAAAAACACATCTAATCAAAAATCTATAGATTTTAGTGGTTTCCCAACACATTTGAAAGTTTTACAAAAATACTTACCTGCTTGAAAATTTTTCAGGCTAGTTTAGAGTTTGGTACATTCAGAAGTATATTTCATTTGGGTGTAATAATGAAGTGTATTTGTGCAAGTTAAATATGGGAAGGTACATATTGTAGTCTGTACAAAGTCATTTCTAGTGCACTTATAATTTTAAACGGCCAAAAATTCATCTGATTTGTTTTACATAAAAGAGAGGGTATAGTTATTTAAATTAAATACATTGATAAAGTAATCTATTTGGTACCAGAGTATACTAGCAAACCCACATTTATATTACAATACTAAGACAGCCTTGATTTCAACAAATATCTCCATATAAGCATTCATGAATATTCCTCCAACTTTGTTATATATATTTGTACTAATATCAAAAACTTCATTTAACTAATCAAGAGGATACAAATTAGGTATTAACTACTGCACATTTTTTTAGCCAACCATGTAAAATCCTGAAAAATTTGTTTTTAAAAACATACTAAGTTGGAAATACTATGCTATTTAATAGTCCAGTTAAACTTGACAATAGCATGAGTCAAAATGTGAATGTGTTTAATAAGGAAATATTTCAATATTTATTAAAATATAAAATTCTCAGTTTTTTAGTGGCAATGTATATAGCTTTCTGAATTCAAACAGTGATGACTAATGGAAATATTTTTTTAATATAGTGTTAACTTCAAGACCTCATTATAGCAATTCAATCAAGAAAGTTTTATTTCATTATTATAGATATTTATTCTCTATGAACAAATCAACAAAAACACAACACAAAGTGTTATCCATTTAATAGCTGTGTGGCAAGGTTAAATCTAAGTATGTCCATACTTGTGAGAATGAATACATGTATGAAAGGAATCGATGTATCAAACATGGCAATATTTAAGATGAGTCCCAGTCTAATTACAGGTGTTTATCTAGTCACAACAGCTTTAAGAACAAACTTGTAAAAACCACTTAATACACTGTTTATTATACCCCAAAAAATATATTTAGTCAAAAGATATTGCAGACTTTATTCAAAAGTATATAAATAAAATTACCCATGTCTGGAAGAAAATCTGGTGAAATGAATTCAATCATGCAATAGCACCCAGTAATAGAATTTAAATATCCATGAACACCAGTTTGCTTTGTATAAACAGCAAATAAAGATAGAAAATTTATAAAATACTATACTTTACTTTAAACACAGGAATTACAGTTCTTAAAATTAACATACAATATGGGCTAAAAAACTTAACTGCTACGGTGCACACAAAAGCTTTAATAAATTTTAATATTCATTTACAATAAAAAGGATCTGTAACTGCAGTATATGGATGCTACAGATAAAGGCAGTATAATTTCATTTTAAAAAATTTTACAACTGTAGCATTAGATATAGTTTTAATTTTGGGGCCACTGAAATAGAAGCTATAAAAATGGTGCCCCCAAGAAATCAGATCCAAAAAGGGCACATAATTTTATATTACTACAGAGATCATGTAACCAGTACAAAAGTATGCTTTTAATACAAATATTTGACAAAATTAGGAATAAAATGTATTCACGAAAACAAAGACAACAAAACACAATATTAAATATCTGTATTTTATGAAGTACATTTTTCATCATTTAATTACTGAATAAATATTTGATTTCAAAATGCAAGTTACATCTAAAAATAAATTATATTGCCAGTAACTTAGGTGTTAAAAAATAAATGGCTATAGGCAGCTATTTCCTATTTCACTTCATACATATACATCATACAAACAGCTAAGAGTGAAGCATACATATACACACATCAGGGTTGGAATGATATAGAAACCTAAAATTAACATAAAAACCACGAAGACATGGTAGAGAAATTTTGAATACTATTTCCGTTCCAATAAAAATTTAAACAATTTTTACAATCACTTTTAAGCTAAAGTATACATAAATAATTTTACTTACAGTGGCTAAAATGACGAATGAAAAATAACAAGTCTCATTCATAGATATTAGTCAAATTTTAATATTCAGTATACAGTACATTTGAAAATTGACAAACTAGAAAAATCTAAAATCTGTTTTAAATATTCTTAAAGAAGCAATGAGGGAAAAAGGAAGGGGAGACAAAAGTGCCAAAACAATGTCTATTTAACGTAAACCATATGTCCTGGTAGATTGACTTTTTTTTTTTTAATTCATCTACCTCCTGTGAACTGAAGCCAAAGTGCCTGAATTTCACCAACTGTTGAAAAATGAATGCAAGCCACTGAATTCATGGATGTTTTTTTAAAAAACTTTTAACAACAACCACTACTTTGCGTCTTAACAGGTGTACTTGAATTAATGATCTCCCCTTGCCGAGACGCATCAGCAGCAGATGTAGGTGGACCCATTCTCCTCTTGATTTCAGCTGCCATGGTCATAAATGCTTGTTCCACATTGGTGGCACTCTTTGCACTTGTCTCCAAGAAAGGAATACCCAACTGATCAGCAAATTCCTGTAGAAAACCAAAAATTTAAGAGTTACATATCTTCAAAGAAAAATTGCACTTAAACTTCTTTGAATATCAGAACTTCCTAAACAAAATGTATTCAACAATATTGTGTACAACTCAATAATATTGTATTAACATTTTAATAGAGAAAAACCAGAATTTCATACAGAAATATCGTTTATTTAATCATCAAAAGAAAAATAGATCACCCTCAGTTTATTTTCACCAATTATATATTTACCATAAAAATATATAATATAAAATCTTAAAAATTTTTAAAAACATAATAGGAAAGTCTTTTTCCTTTTGTACATAGAATAATCTATAGAACTAATTAATATTCAGATACACATTTAGGTTTTTTTTTAAATCAGTTTTTATTTCATTCCATTATTTTTCTTCAAATTTGCATGAGTTTTTGGATCTTATATCATGCTGAATTCAGTGAATTCTGTGTGAAACTTAAAGTGATTCGCAGAATTAAAGTGATTTCAGAACAATGTTCTGTAGAATGAATTCATTCTATAGAACATTGTTCTGAAATCACTTTAATTCAAATTATAACTTAACACCTATACAATCAAATCAGCAGCTTCTTTTATAGTATTCTCCTGTATTTATTCTCCTGCATTTTTTTCATTAGCAAATTGATACTGATAATTTCATTTTATGCAAGTTGAACAATTATAAAATTCTTAATTAGGCCTTAAAAATGGTGTCACAAATATTTGTATTCTTCTATGAAAAGATTTATAGCCTACTGAAACAAATGCACTTTCAGATTGCCCCAAGGCTCTTAACAGAAGTTGAGTTCAGCACCATAACCATTTGGCAATCTTTCGGCCATGAAATTAGATGTATCCTAAGTTCGATGATTCCACTTACATTAATAAACCACACAAAAAACACTGGTTTCTTTTAGAAAGTTCTTTAATATATAAAGGAGCAAATATCTACAAGCTATTTTCTTTTTGTTTGGAGTGAGGCAGCATCAATTTTAACAAAGAAATAAAGTTACTATAAACATTGTTTTAATTCAAAAGTGTACAAGTTATCAGTATCAAATGAAAGAAGTTCACAAGAAAATAAAGGCAATTTATCAAATCAAATTAAGTAATCTTATGTCTAATTATATGAATGGGGAATTAGCACACTTACATGTTAACATACAAGAGTTATTTTCAGCACTTATTTAACCGAGTTTGAATTCTTAATTAACTTTTAAATCAAACTATTCCAAAGAATAAGTCAACATATATATAAAATTTTATAGGATAAGAATAGTTTAATCATGTCATTTTAAACTAATTTCCTTTTATACAGCATTAAAAGCAAAAAGTGAAAAGCAGGATTTTCAGAAAAAATTAAAATATCCTTTGGCAATAAACTAAATTAAGAACTTATGGTAGCCTCCTTTTATGTATGAAGTCAATATTTAAAATAAGTCGAAAAGTTATACTGCTATTAAATTAATATGAATTGAATCAAGATTTTTAAACAGAAGAGACAACAACATTTTATAGATATAGTTTGAATGTTTAAAAAAAAATATTAAAATAGAATTTACAAAACCTGTTAAAATGTATGTAGTACTAATGCTACATAGAAAAAAAGTCTTCATATTTTGCACATGTATTAAACAAAAATTATGCACTCTTAATGACAAGTATTTTATCAAAATATTTTTACATAAAAACTATGGGTCACTATTAGTTCTATTCGTAGTCAAAAAACTTTTGGAGATTCATGAGTAGATAAAATTCATTGACCAAAATTCTTTAATACCAGGAATCTGTCAGCACAATCTCTCTTGCTGTTGCAACTAAGAAGTCATTTTAAAAGGCACTCCCAAATCTAGCGACTTAAATTTATTACAGATTTTAGTCCTCTAAAGTCAGGTTTAGTTTCAAGATCCTCCAAACTATAAATTCTCAAGGGAGATAGCCTCTGGTGCTATCACCCTTCCTGAAGGTTAAGATACAGCATACACATCCTCGCTGATGCCAAATCTTTGGAATAAACAAGCAGACCATTCAATCTCCAGCCAATTTTGTATTTAAATTCAAATTTTCCGAAATTTTAAATTCATTAAAATTTTTTAAATAGTTCTTTTTGAGCAGTTTGCTTTTAAGAATTTCCACCTCTGAATATTCAATTTTATAAAAAGATCTTTAGCATGGATATCCACAAGATACCAAATGGATGAAATTCAACCCCATAAGCTGGCTACCAGATAGGTACCAAATACCCATACATATTTATCCCTAATATTTCATAAACTTTTATATAAAGAAAGACATGCATACTTACTTTGGCTGTAACATAGTCTACAACTTTCTTTGGTGTCAAATCACATTTATTTCCAACTAGTAGTCTATTTACATTTTCTGATGCATAGCGATCAATTTCTTGAAGCCACTGTTTAACATTATTGAAAGACTCCTAAATAAAAAATGCTATATCAGAACTTTGTAGGTAACTAATAACTTATGATATTCAAAAGTATGAAGTATTTAGTATTTTCTAAATTAAAGACCTGTTTTGAAGGCAAAACATTAAGAAAACTAAGTACATATTTAATTAATAAAAAAAATAGAAAGTTGGAAAATAACAAAACTGAAAATTATCTTAAACATTTGGCAAAGTGTACAAACAGTCGGAAGCAAAGAATTATATTGTTCATAATTATATATGAATGCATGTATATTTAAATTTAACAAAAACAAATAAAGGGAAAGATAAATAGCTTTTCTAAATATACTTTAACACATAAGATCAATAATTCATCTAAAAAAGGTGTACCAAACTGTCTTAAATTAATGCCCAAAATAATTTGAATACAAGCTAGTCAATATGTTTAAATGCATTTGAGAATCTTAGTGTATAATATGTATGACAACATTTATACTAACAATGTATTAACCATTTTAAAATGTAATTATAGCTTTGAAGTGTTTAAAAATGATAACTTGAATAACTAGCAAAAGTATTAAAAGTGAATAAATTTATTACTTTTTTCATTTCTAAAAAGAACCAAAACCTTTTTTAAGCAGGTTGGGTTTAATAAAACCCCAACCAGGTTTATTTTTTAAAGTAGGTGAGTAGAAAGCCTAGAGAGTAATCAAAATAGTTAACATTGCTACAAATTAACCATTAATAACAAATATCAGTATTTTAGCTTTTGTTCTTGGAACTGAAAGAGTCATTATAGAATACTAAATTAAACCCAAGTTTACTTGAGAATGCCCGAGTAAATGTTTTATAGCAATGAAACAGCAATGATTTGAAAGGGAATAAAGTAAAATACAGTTATAAGAAATGTTAAAAAACAATCATGGTGTTTCAATCATGGTGTTTCAGGGTTATGCTAAATTGAGGTTGACTATATTAGAACCAACCACGGGTTTATATTAAATGTAGAAGTTTTAAATAAAATATTTAATGCTATTGGGATTTCTAGTAAATTAGCAAAGTGAATGTTTATTTTAACATACTTGATCAGTTACATCATATACAACAATAATTCCATGAGCTCCTCTGTAGTAACTGGAGGTAATAGTTCTAAACCTCTCCTGACCAGCAGTGTCCCACTAAAGAAAAAAAATGTAATATTGACTCAAATATAATATTTTTCATAGTTATACTGTACAAAACTGCAAAAAAATATCATGTCATTGAAAATATCTGCATGAAAATTTATTCTGCGAAATTTGCTGATTGTACAATAACATACCGTTGGACTTTTATCAACATAAGAAATTTACAGTAAAGCAATGTTCCAAATATCTCACTAATATGGCAATAAGCATTTATACAATGTTTCATATCCCAGCCCAGGTTGAATTCATAATGATAATGAATAAAAATAATGATGAATATTTTCTTTTATATGATCTAAAGCTTTGGTTTCCCTTTTCCTAACACATGCTTCATAAAGAAAAAAAAAAAAAATGCTGGAAATCTTGAAACATTTTAATTCAAAATTCAGGAGAAAAAACATTTAACATAATTCATATTTATATACTTAATACTCCCAAACAAGCAACACATCCAACAGATTTTTTATTAAAATAAGTATTAAAAGAAAGTAATATTTCTGTTAAAAATATTAAAAATATATATGCAGAAAAGGTTAGTGGTTTAGAGTTTAGATTATGCATAAAGGATTTGAGCAATCATTATCAAACCCTGAAACAAATAACACACAAGCAGAATTTAAACTGCTGCATTTTGTTTACAGTAATTATACATAAAATTAAAAGAACCAGAAAGGAAGAAAATTCTTCAAAATTAAATAACATCCATTCAATTAAGAAATATACTCACAATCTGAAGTTTGATTGTTTTACCTTCCAATTCAATGGTTCTTATTTTCTGAAATAAAATTAAACATTTAAATTATATCTATACTAAGCATATACAATTTTTTTAGCATTAAACATAGTTCATAACTATAATTTTAGAATATATACCAAAAAGTACTTATTGTCAACATTAAACAGAACTCTTACATATGCAAAGCATAACTGGATAAATAAAATTTATATTTGCCAACATGAAGGAAAATTAGAAAAATAGAGACAGCATTGGTGAGCAAGAACAACAGTCCCAATAGCATTAAACTGACAATACTTTTAATAAACAAAGAAATGAACAGTTTTGAATACTACAACTTTAACATTAAAATTTTAGCAACTTCATACAACTAGTTGCAAAACATTAGCTTTTTCTAATTATCAGATAAGAGAAATGATCAGATACAAGATTACAAAACACTGGAACTTAACAGAATAAAAGAAAAAAGGGATGACTTGATAAAAGAATTTAATCCTTAAAAAGTTTATATGAATACAAAAGATAACATGGAAAGATGAAAAAAGCACATAAGACTAGATTTTTTCCCTTGATGAATATACAAGATTTAAATGATATGGGAAGCTAAGATTTTAAATTAGAATTCACAAAATTGAGATTCAACTTTATTTTAAAGGTTGAAATAGCACAGTAAAATATAAGTTCCCAAATAACTATACTGTGTTCCTTGATAGAATGTTATAACAATTCTCTAGCCTTTGCATGTCTCTTATCTTTTACAATCTAAATTAAAATAAAGGATAGTACCTATGGCTAATTAACTGACAGGGTTCAGGAATCCAAGGAACATAATACAGAACACCAATGATGACCCTAGTGATTTTTTAAAAGCTACACTAAGTTTTGAGAAAAAAAAAAAGTGTTAATACAGATGGGTTGGTTTGGTTTGATTTGGAGAGCTACGGTCTACTTTTTGCAACAAGAGGGCTAATGAGACCAGGACCTACAGCTTAAAACCCATTCCGAACACCCATGCCACTGTAGGATTCGAACCCACTAACTCCAGTACCAAAGGCCAGCACCCTAGCCAATCGGCCATCGCTCGACATTAATACAGTTTTGGGTCTAATCTTGAAAAATAATTTTGATACACAAAAAATGTTACAGGAGATAATATTTATAATTTAGTACACAAATTTGAAGATACCAGTTTAATAAATTACTATTCTATATTACATAAAATAAATTACTATACCACATAGCCCCATGTATATCAGTATATATCAACTAATATCTCAAGATATTGAAGGTATTAAGGATTGCTTGACTAATGATGCAGAATAATGACTGTAGGACTTATCCATAAAAACAACAAAACATAAAAATATGACTTGAGAAATTTCATATACAAAATATTTTGGACTAATAAACTATAACAGGTTTTTCCAGCTGACATATTTACAAAAAAATCAAAGTAACCTTAAACCAAGTACTGTGTGTAGAATTTGAATATTTACCTATTGTATTTACACAAACTAGAAATTGAATTTAAAAAGAGACATTAACATTAAAAGGATGATTTAAGTCATTCAAAATATGTAACTCCCATTAAATAAGGGTGAAAATGACAAAATAGATAATTCACAGCTTTCAAAATAAAATACTGCAAACTTCTAGCACTTTATTTAATATAATGATTGATAAACTTTCCCACTGAAATTAATGCAAATATGTTGATTAAACACAGAAGCATATTCATCAATAGAAGTCCAATTACAATGAATTTAACAGACTCCAGAGTTTAAAAGAGACTACTTCATTAATAGGATTCTTCTAGTCTATCAGCATTCTTTAATCTTCTTTCTATAACTTAGTTTATTCCTTCTTCTACACTATGTTTACTAATTAAATTCCCTAAGCTGCACTAAACAAAATTTCAGTTACAATTTTCAACATGTTTAATTTTCAATGTTGTGATATTTATAGATCTAAAATCCACAAACTTGTGTATGTAAAATTTATTTTATAGTATTTGTAAAGTCTATTTTTTATGCTAATTTTATTTGTCTACCAGCATTTTCTTGAAATGGGAAATTGTTTACTTTTCAGTACTTTGACATTTGTTTACATTTCACTATCAAATATCTCAAATGTTGCAAATTATACAAATATTTTTAATTTATAACTTATAATGCATGATGTAATACAGGCTTGAAAAATTAAGCACATAAACTATGTTCTTGAAATAAAAATCCTTTATTCTTTACAATAATCAGGACATTTAATTCAAAATCTTCACAATCTAATGTTATGCCCATAGTATTTAGCATTTAAATACAAAACAATTAGAAACACTGATAACCCTATTTTATTTATTTCTGAATCAAGCCATGCATCAGGATAATTATCAACAAGAGGAAAGTCAACAATACCATAATGATTCAGTACACAAAAATAAGGTTAGTAAAATATCTTTTTATTTAATATATCTGACATTTCAATATTTTTTACAAATTAAACATAAATGAAGTTATTTCAGTTAGGATTAAAAATTTATTATGATTAATGAATAAGTTTTAATCATCCTATTTATTTTTTTAATGTGTGCACTATTTACATATGACAAATTATGTGTTAAATACATACATTTTTTAGCCCGCCTAAACAAACTCCTCACATTATTTCCTTTTTATGAAAGCAAAACACTGTCAAATCAGTTTTTCCCAGCACTAGTATTTATATAAACAAAATCAAATATAGATGAAGATGTTGTAGATTTAATGTCAGATTTTATTACGAGAAGAAAATAGTAAAACCTTATTTTAAACAATCATTTATAAATTTAGCAATTTTAATCATAATTTATATTAAGGTGATATAAATCAAACAATCCTGTCCCCAACTATAGGGATTTAGAGATTTTAATAAACTACCAAAACAGTAACAATTACTAAATAAAACAATGAAAATATTATACTACACATTTCTTGCAAACATTTCTTTACACTCAAAAATTCTATCAAGAGTTAAAAATTAAACACTAGAAAATTTTCAATACCATGCATTCAATTTTATCACAAGCAGTAAAATCTGTATTTTAAAGTCAACATTACTGTTAAATCTACATATGTAACAAAGACATTCTACATCATAAAGATTATTGTATCAGGTAATTTCATTCAGGAAATATTTTATACTACAAGTCTTAAAAATAATTTTAATAGATAAGTTTTAAACAGCTACTTTACAGAACAATTATACTCACAAAATCCACACCAATAGTACTGATGTAGCTTTCTGTATATGTGTCATCCTATTAAGAGATAAAATTTATAAGTAACAAACTACTCATAATGCACTGGGTAAAAGAAATTCAGTTCACAACTACAAAATTCTAATACTATTAGGAAGAAATAATTAAATTTAAAAGAAAGTTTTAAACAGAGGATTTATATGATTGAGACAAATCTTAAACTATTTCAGAGTCAAGCAAAAGACTTCAGAACAATGAACCTTTACAATAAACTACCCATCTTTTAAAAAAGACTACAACTACAAACATCTTATTCTATAGATAAGTCAGAATTAAGTATTGATATCTTATTTCCAACATTTCTTTACCAAAAGGAAACCCATAAAATTTCTATTTAGTATTATATTCATTCCCTACTTCTGTTACTTAACCCTCTATTTGCTTTTAACCCAAGAATGTTATCCTGTTCTTGTTGAACATTGTCATTACATCTGAAAGGTAACTTTAAAAAAAATATGTATTTTAAAACAAGAAAAGGCAAGTACTACACAATTCCATTTTTTTTTAATTTATTGCATTTATAAAATTAATTTCCCATTTATTAGTTTATTAATTACAAAATGTTTAAAATATAAGGATAGTGTTTCAAGGTTATAAATCCCAAGAATATTCAGGGTTGAAATATAAATTGCATACAAGTTATAACAGTGTTAGCTATGATAAAGGAAATAAACATAATTTCAATATATACAATATAGAAGAAAATTTATATTTAGATCATTAAAGTACTTACAGCAAATCTTAATAAAAGGCAAGATTTTCCTACACCAGAATCTCCAATAAGAAGCAATTTAAATAGATAGTCACTGTAATGAAATTAAAAGTATTATATATAACTATATCCTCATTGCTATCCATTTATATTTACAATTTTTATAAAAATTTTATATTTATCACACAACATGACTCAATACTATATAATGAATAGACATCCAGAAACAACCTTCGTCACAAATTTAAAGCATATTTTAATTAACTGAGTACTGAATTTGATCATTTCTGGAATAGATTTCTAAAACATCTTTAAGCACAATATTTTTATATAATACAAAACATTTTTCATTAAAAAATGAAATATAAAATTAAGTAATGTGAACAATTAAACTAACAATTTTTTTATTTATTTAGTTTGAAACCATTTATCTCCATGAACTTGAAAATGTAAAACAACCACTAATATAAATAAGTGAATTTGTTCGAAAGGTATACTAAAACATATCACCAACATAAGATATTTAACACTAAATTCGTCAAAATCAAGATTTAGTACTACACAAAACAATCATTTCTCCATTTTTCATAAACAAAAAAAAAATTGATAAGCATGGCCTTTTAAAACATTCTTAAAGAAAATCAACCTACTGAATTGTTTTATTATCACGTGATTTTACAGTATATACTTTCATTACCTATGCATAAGAATAAGTTATTAAATCAAGTCAGCATGTTAAACTGTCAATGGATAATCTTGCTCAGGAGAAACCAAACAACCTCTAGAAAAGTTTATCTCATTGGGTGGGGATTTACAGAAGTGAGTAATGTGTAAATCCCCACTCAATTATACAGTAACAAGAAAAATTTAACTTAAAAACCTATATCATAAAACCAATAAATTGTAAACCTTAGTTAGACAGTATGACAAAATACAATCTAAAATAAGCTAATACACCAATTAATAAGAATTCCCACAAAAATGTTTAACAAAGAGTGTCAGCTAAGTTATTTAAGGTTTAATGTTTTAAACTTAGTCAATTCCCTTACATAAATACACTAATTGAAAATATATTTTCTAATAATAATTGTATTAACATACAAATGTCATAAATTGATCCAAGAACTACTGCTGGAGTAAACAATATTAAAAAAAAGTATAATAGTACAAAGCTGATGTCTCAAAATTATAAAATAACTTAATTCCATTTTAAAAAAATTCACCCTCCAGATGCTATTCAAACATTTTTCTATAAAAAATGGAGAACTGGCTTATTTTAGCAAAATTTAAAAACAAGTTGTAATAAGTCAAAAAGCTTCAGAAGAAAGAAAATCGTTTTAAGGCATCAATGTGTAACATTTTCTAATAATATTAATGTAGTTATAAGTTAAATTATGTTGCGATAGGGAAACGTTTTAAGAATTGCCTTGCATTGGCCAATAGTGACGTACATGACTATTACAAACATAATCATTACTTCAAAAACAAAAATAAATTGCAGCATTAAGTTTTAATATGAGGCAATAAGTTACTTAGTTGTGTGAAATGAAATGTGGTTTAAGACTCATTTCTGCTAAAATAGAAAAAAAGTTTATTTCATACAAACAATGAAACGAATACCTAACGGTGAAAGCACTCGACTCAAACTCATGTGACAAACTCGATATTTATCAGCATCGACCTAATATTATGATAAAATACATATAAAAGCTTTTAAAGAGCACTTATACAGTGTATTGGTGAAACAGTAAACTTGATTAGTGAGTCAGCTGAAAAGAACTAGACAAACAACATTCGATACTTCTATAATACACCAGAACAGAAAACAATGAAATGCTGGAACAACCCCATTTTGCAATCCAAGGTTCAGTCGTGCATATCCTACTGCGACTGAACTTAACAATTTAATTCGTTACTGTAAATAAATTGTTATCATGAATAATTTAATCATCTCCGCTTCAAATACATTAAAGGGCCTTTCCATGGGCCATTTAAATCAATCGTCGCACAAAGTACACACGAAATAACGTAAAAAAATCTTTCAACAAAAATTGAATTATAAATTATGAGTATATTATACGTTTATATTCATTAGTGAAATAAATAATGAAACAATCATACATATAATTATAGTTACTTTAAAGTATTTTAATAAAAATATAACTTCCTCGACACATCAATAGGAAAGAACAAGGAAAAAAGTAAGAAATACAAGCCCTATAACTTACTATTCGGGATTCATTGTGGACATTACAATCACAACAGTTCCTTTTTAGTAAATTTTAATTGAATTTTACAGAAATTGGTTCCAGATGCAAATGACAAGCTGTACAATATGCCTAACAAAATGGCTAACACTTCGCGACGTTTAATGAACCAAGGTAAAGAGGGTGTATACAGAGATGGCGATAGCAGCCTGACGTCACGTAATTGACGTGGCATGCCCAATACCTTGTGAGTAAATGCGAGTCATATGTAAAAATAAATATTATCATTGTTTACTAAATAAATAAGCTGTTTATTTAGAACACTTTATATACCTAATTTATTTAAATTGCATAAAATATATTGCTCTTTTTATTTTTTTAAATATTTTGGAGGAAATTTTTAAAGCATGAGTATTTATAATTAAAAAGCATTTCATCACGTGATACAATTTTCTTGCAAGCACAAGGGATACAAAATTACGCATAGTTCATAAAATTAAACTATTTCCCTTCGTATTTTTTTAACTCCATTTTGTCTCTCACTTGTTTACCTATACAACCCTAATTTCATTTTTATTCACAGTTACGTTTTTGTTTTCAATTTAATTTTCTTTGGTTGCTGTATACTTAGAACTTCCAACCTTCGTAAAGAAGTATTTTAACAATCATACTTATTATGCCTTCAAAATACTACTTTAAAAAAAGTACCTATTCATACATGGCAACTGCAAAGAAACGTCAAAGACAAGATTTTACTATGTTTTTAAAAAAATAAGATTAATTCATAAAAGGAATTAGTATAGAGAAAAACTGATTTGGCACTCTTGCATCACCTAAAATAGTTAAGTTACGTTGTCATCTTTGAAGAAAATATTTTAAGAAGGAGCCAACAACCTACAAAATACAGTTCATTCCAATTACAGTATTTTGACCAAATAGTACCTCCCAGTGTGTCCAAATTTGATCCCGATTAACTACATAAAAGGTGTAAACGTTGCAACTTCCACAAATGTAACACAGAATAACTTAAAATTGACAAAGCTTAGATACCTTCCTATAATAAATCATAAGCTATGTTATTGGAAAATTTTTAAAGCCCATAAGGACATTGGCCATATGTGCCATAATCTTATGAATAACTTTATTATATAATGTTTCTTAGTACAATTATTTTGTACTTTGCTCCAGTCAGCAGCGTTAACTCATATTCAGAAACTGCACATGATCCAAAACTAAACACTTAAGGCTATTAGAAAGGCTCCCTAGTATATTACTAATAAATGCTTTAGAATATGTTCGCGAAGCTGTTATAAAAAAACGTACAATAAAACATTTTACCTCAATCAATTCTATCAACTAAAAAGTAACAAATTTCTCTGGTGTTAAACCAAATTTATCTGACATTAAACCTCAGATTGAGTGTAAGCGTTCCGAGGTTAAGACCATACCCCCTTTACACAGTAGTAATGACTTGCAGTGAACCATAGTAAGGAGGTGGACTTTACATATACAGATTTTTGTGTTGAACACGAATCTGTGATACAAAGAGACTGTTTGGTTTACTAATTTTGGTTTATATTAAAAAATGAGTCTGGTTGAAGTAACTGTAGGTACTTACCCAATCTTCTGATAACTAAAGTAAAAAGTAAATTTTTAATTCCAAAAAGAATTTTAGCACTATCATATACAAAACGTAGTTCATAGATATTTTTTTATTTTAAAAATAAAATTATACAATGAGCGGTATTTTCCCTTTTGACGTAAGATTATAATATTGTGCAGTTTAAATAATCAACTGAAATTAAGATACAGCGGGTAACATCTAGAACATGGCCATGAGTACATTGGTTTTGAAGTACTAGAGCTGATTGTATTCCCAAACCAATATGTACAAACATTTATAAGCCAATTTAACCAATTTAAGCCGCTATGTTTATACCAGTCTTTATTCCTTATTTTTACCACCAGTTAAAATTTCTAATCATGTCATAATAGTAAGACATTGTCAAAAAGTTAGATAAATTTATACTTCAGATAATAAAAAGTTTCCTTTATGTTTAATTATTTTTCAAATCTAGGCAGAACGATGGCCGAATGGTTAGGGTGCTAGCCTTCGGAACCGGAGTTCGTGGGTTCGAATCCCACTATGGCATGGATGTTCGTAGCCGTTCGGAATCGGCTTTAAGCAGTAGGTCCCGGTCTCATTAGCCCTCGTGTTGCAAAAAATAGACCATGGCGCTCCAAAACCAACCAATCTTCAAATCTAGGTGAAATACAAGATAATAGAAACAACATATTCCCAATTCTTGAACGCTTCACAGACAAGGAAATGATCTACAGTTCAGATTTTTGATTGACGAGAGACCTTTGAGAGATTTTGAGAGACCTTTTCAGTAAAGCCTCTATCATTTTATAGTAGTTTATAGTTTTGATCTTTACTGTAATTCTCATTATAAAGAAGAACTTATCTTTACATAGCACGATTTTTTTTCTTTGTATACCGTAACGCTTTCTTACTATTCTGCAATCGTCGCGTTTACGATTTCATTGTGCTATAGAGTTACTGCAACTATTTATTTACTAAGGTTTTTTTTTTTTTTTAATTTTTAAGTACTTATAGAAATGATAAAATACGGCTAAATAATATATTGAAAACTTTTATCCACAACAATTATTCTATTTTTGGGAAAACTAAACATTTATTGAATTATACACACACACACACACAGACATATACACCGAAGAGCCATTATAATACTACCACCCTCCATTTATAACAATGAGCTCGTAGGAACAAAACCGCTGCGAGTGCGCGACTAATGTTGGGAATATATAAAGCGGCTATGCATTGTCTTTCCAAACATAACGAGATTACCGACATAATGCACAAAGCAGCTGATTTATAGAACTTCGATGAAGGTAAAAGCGTTATGGCTTGGCGACTGGGAATATCAATATCAGAAACGGCGCTTTTAGTGAGCTGTTCACGTGCAGTTGTTGTGAGCACATAACAAAAGTGGTTTATGGATGGGGAAACGACAAGTCGTCGGCCAGCAGTGTATCATCCAAGTGCACTGATTTCAGAGGAGAGCGAATTTACGTAATGTTCACCGTGACCGAAGCTACAACAGTCAAATCACCAACTACAACAGTGACAACCCAGACAGTGTATCTCAATACATTGTGCAGCATATTGGAATAAAGCACATAAGTACCCATAATCCTCAAGAACAATTTCTAACGCCTGTGCACTACGTGATCATCGTTGCAGACCAGATTCACCCATTCAAGACAACAGTATTTCCGGCCAGGATGGTGTTTACCTATAGGATAATGCACAGTGTGATATGGATTGAATCGTCAGGGAGTGGTCCGAAGAACATTCCGGTGACTATCAAGTCATGTCTCAGCCACCAAATTCGTCTGACATTAATCTAAAAGAGAATTTGTGGTCCAACCTAGAAAACCAAATTCGTGCTGCCAAGCTACCCCCTCTCAATGTGCGGGAATTGCAGGATCAGTTGGTGAGTGCTAGGTACCAGTTTCCTCAGACTAACTATCAACATCTTGTGGAGTCAATGCCACGTCCGATGTTGGTGGTTTTAAGGGCTAAAGGTGATCCTGCATGCTATTAATAGGGTGGTTATAATGTAATCGCTCTTCAGTGTATATAGATAAATATATATATATATATATATATACACACACACACACACCATACATATATCAGCACCGTAAGAAAGGGAGAGGGGGTTGTAAACCCCCCCCAAAGGGATTGCTGTATGTGTATATATGTAAGGACTGCTGTATTATAATTTAGAGATATCATTTGAAGTAGAAAAAATACCACCCCCTTCCAAGGAAAATATCTCACTATGCTCCTAGTGGAATGTGGACCATAGATGTTGACACAACACATTACCTAGAATTTAAAGACCTTTAAGTGCATTTTTTATAAAACATCATATATGAATATCATGTATCCATGTTACATTCTCACTGTGTTTTAGGGCAATATTAATCTTGCATTTGGCATTGGCTCTGACCTTTACCTCAAACCATATCCCCTAATTCTTCCTGTTGCCGTACCCCATACTCTCCCTTCCCAGCTGTTATTTGTCCATCTTATAAAAACTGGAAATCCTATATACTAACAAAGCTGCTGACTCTATAGTGACAGCATTTACAACTTTGGTATCAGAGAGTTAATGTTTCAATTACTGTCATTATGTTATGGCTGCTGCTATAGAACTGCTTACTCTCCCAATATGTATCAAAAATAGCCAGTTTATCTAAAAATGCTAATAAAAATAATGTTAGCAAATACTGGAAAAAAATCTGAGAACCCTAATATGTGTGACTGGAAGTAGCAGACATATTTTTGGTTTAAATCTAATAAATTTGAATGGCTAAAAACATTCCTATAAAGG
>JAGEOH010000707.1:0-31732 GCA_032207245.1 Pardosa pseudoannulata | reverse complement strand
TCTAAATTTTGAATCAGAATATTTAGTTTTACTGGTACTGCTAACTATGTCCCATACATTCTCGACATATTTTGGATCAAGTTGTGAAATTAAATAATTAAACTTCGTTTCCTCAGCTGTTATTCCGCTGATTTTGAATTGAGCTTCCACTTGGAAAAACCATATTTCTGGTTTATCAACCCAAAAAGGTGGTATTTTAACACTCACCTTGCATAATTCCTTGTCATCGTTGCTGACTTTACTGCTAACATCTGTATTTTCCGGTATAGAATCCTGCATTTTTGTCTTCTTATGACTTTCCGGGTCACCAAAAATATCGCGTACTGGTACGATATTAAATTAATTTTAAGCTTAGTTTGAGCTATATTTATATTCTTATTCATTAATCAGGCATAATAATTCAATTAAAAGAAACGAAACATTTTCCAGTCTACTTAGAACAACAACTTTTATTCCATCAATAATTTTTTATAAAAACTTTACAGCAAAAACAAAACTTGCAAACGATAAACTTGTTACAAACTGCAAACGATTTTTATTTTTAGACTAAAAACAAATCATTGAGTCTGTGCTACTACAATTCTATTTTTAGGTATTGCTCAGAGTGCTTTGGCACTCAATTCGAGAACAGCGATCGTGAGAGACAGATATCATATACTTTGTAAATAGGTTTAAAACTCATGTTCTAGAGGGAATGTTTCAATGTGATTTTAAATGTGTTTAGAAGTAATTTGAAAACAATATTTCGTCATAAAAATGTTTCAGTTTTTGTCACATTTATAATCTCTGCAACTCCTTAAAGTAACACAGGGTTATCGAAGTCATCACTGTGTTCATTATTGTACATGATTTCTCTATGGTCAAAATGTCATTTAAATCAGATTATTACCTCAACAACTGGGAAAGGCCTACGTGATTAGTAAGGTAAAAATTTAAGGAGAAATTTGTGTCTTCATTATGTTGACTTGTTGTTATATTTAGTACTTCGTGGTACAAAGGCATGATCATCTCTGTTTCTTAAAATTATTGTGGTTCATGAAACTAACGTAGGCTGTGTTGTGAAGTCTAATAATTTTAGTATAATGGCATCAGTGTCTTTGAAAATACAGCTTTGGGCTAAAGAAGATAAATTTTTAAAGATTTATACTTCATCTTCGTCACCTATCATTGTTTCGCATGATTTCGTAGTATGAAAACTCTGAAGAAGTTTTCTTTTAACTCATTCAGGGCCTGATTAAAAAATATTTTTTCATATGAAGTTATATAATTGCTTTAAAATAAGTACAGACTATTCAATTTTACCTAACCTAATATAAATATATGATATCCAGACTAAAAAAATCTATCTTTATTTGGAAGACATGGTAATTTAATAACATATAAATAAATATATTTCTTTAAATGTGATACATAATTTAACTACATGTAAATAAATGCATAATGTTTTCATGCATACCAGTATTTCCCTTTAAACTCTTTGTAAATAAATTTTTTTTTATTACTTTATGTGTTATTACAAAACATTTTTTCAAGTGTCATTTACAAACAAAATTTTGAAAACAAAATATCAGAAGTACATGTATATTTTTGAATCCTAATAACCCCTTAAATTAACACAGCATATTCCGAGTTACCATTGTTTTATTAAAATATAGATGTATTCTCTCATTTAGACAATATGTTTACCATGTCATTTAAATAAGATTATTGCCTGAACATCTATAAAAGGTCTACGGGATTATATCGCAATATTAAGTAGAATGTTTCGTTTTTCATACTTGTGGCAGAAAGAAAAGACTAAAGGATAATGTTAGACTCCATATTATATCTGTAAGCTAAATATTTCAAAAATTAGACAAATTAATTTCTTAAATATTGCATTTTAATTTAATTTTTAATGAGCAGCATACAGAATTTTAATGTGTAACATGAGCCTCATTTTTTAAAAACTTGGTCCCAAAAACTGGGAGGGATTTTTACATATCGATAAAACTTTCTATGTGAATAATTTACAGTTTTCATAGAAAATTAATTTGTCATAAATTAACTAAAAAAGTCTCAGGTAGACAGCCTATGAATAACAACATGCATAAAAAATTATGAATCATAAAAAAAGTGGAAACATTAACTTTTATGATAAGTGGACATCGATGGAATATACAGTTACCCTGGTATTCTGTGTTGAGGGTGATCTGTTGCCATTCCTGTTCAGTTTCAAAGTTAAGACATGAAGTTAGGTCCCGGGATGATCTAGTGACCCACTTATGTGGTTATGAAGCTAACAGACACAAGAAACACTGAGAAAGTCCAGGTTAAATCAGTGGGTCTAGATGTTCTCTCATTGGTATGTTGACAGGAGATAATCACGGACTATGGAACGAAAATCCCACCAGAGGAATCCCTCCGGAGAATAATCAAAATTGACAGGATTCTCCAGAGTGGCATTACACACGTCAGGGAAGGCGGCAGGTGATATCCTTATTAACGAAGTGGCCAGGAAGTGATGTCGTGCATGCATGTGCAAAATCATAGTTGAATGAATCACAACTGTGTGAAGATTTGCAGGAAAATGCTAGTTTGTTTTCGGACTATGCTTCTTATTCCAATAATAATAATAATAATAGTAATTAAAACAATAAATAAAAAAATGAAATTATAAATCCATCCAGAACTCAAAATTTATATTTGTTCTAATATCGCCAATATTGCAGCAGGATTACAGAGAAAAACCTTAAAATAAAATTACAGAACATTCGGAAATTATTTGCGGAAACATTTTATAATTTGGAAATAGATTTCATAAAGATCAATGTATACACTTTTGTCTTTTAGCAAACATAAATTCTCAAGTTTTTTATGGAATAACTATGGCACTTGATAGTATATTCCACCAATTATTGTGAAATACTAGTCAACGAAACAAATGCAGGTGAAGATATTGTGATAAAGAGTATCATACTTTTCATTATTTCTATACGATTTTAGTTCATACACAGTTATTTTTTAGGTCTGTAAAGGTAAAGACAATATTGTTTGTAATAACAATATTAAATATAATAAACTGTTTACTATTATACAACTTATGTTCAATAGAATATTTAACCTATATATTCGTAAAAAGTAACTACTCATATTACTATACTGCATTAAATTTATATAAAACCTATACTATGTAAGTTTCTATGCAGTTATTTTTTAGGTTCTGTAAAGCTTATTACAATACTAAAAATAATAAACTGTTTTCTATAGAACTAATATTCAATAGAAGGTTTAATCTAGAAATTTGCAAAGAACTAACAGGAAATCCTACTTATATTATTATACTGTATTAAAATTTTAAAGAAATAGTATATTTAATTCAAATTAATTACTAGTAATCCATAAGTAAGCAGACTTCTCCATATAGCAAGAAGAAAATTCCGTTCTACGTTAATAAGACCACCTAGCTGTCATATATATTATTTCTTTCTTTTCGATTCTTTTGAGGAAAAAGAGAAGTTTTGAATGACTGTGAAGATATAGTCTATGCTTTTCAATTAATCTACCAGACGTTATCTGAATGCCTTTCAAACGTTCTGGTATCAGAGAACCACATAACACTTGTGCAAGGATCATACAGCAGCCTTCGAAGCCATTCACACATGTCATACACCTTGATGTGAATGGCATTTTCGGAAACTTAAGTGCGGATGACAGAAAAGTGAACATGCCAACGAAGTTGCAGAGCAAAAGAGAAAACAAAATTGGAGACAAACTAGATTTTAATTTACGCAAAATTTCTATGATTTGAAAATAAGTCACAAATAAACGAATGTGTTCAGTTTTGTGTTCGGTCATGGGTAAATTCTTTAATCTCTGATTGAAAAAGATGAGTATTTAAAAAAAAAAACGATATTCGATATAGCACACTACCAAAGTTATAAGTATGGTGTGTATGAAGTATATAAATAAATGAATGAGCTATTAATTATCAGCAGGAAATTCAAAATCACGGGATTTGCGATTACCAATCCAGAATTCCAGACACAATTTCCATCTGACGGGTACATATTTATAAATATTACGTTTACTGTTATAAGCAATAATAAAACTGCACAATTGAATAAGATTAAAGCGTTAATAAGAGGAATACCACGTTTGGGTAGAATATTCAAAATATATTCGTATCTTGAGGCTTGTTCGAGTAATATCTGAAGGGATTTATTTTACGAAACAATGCATACCACGATAAAATGATAATGAAATAAAAGAACATGAAGCAAAGGTACATTTTCCAACCATCACTTAATAATTTATGTGGACATATATAATTGTACGAAAGACTTATGGTCACAGATTTCAATGCAACTGAAACACATGATAACAGCTCCAAGCCATGATATGTAATTTAACATCTTGGAAACACGTTTACTGGATGTAATCCCAATAAAAGCGACTGCTTTCCACAGCAAAATGTCTTCCATCTTTTGTTTTGCCAGTTTTTGTTTACTACTATTAAAATTCTCATCAAATAATAAAGGTTGGAGAAAGGAAAATATTTGTTTAGCTTATTCCAATTTTTCTTCATTCAGTTTCCAACAAATGTTAAATTATAAAGCTTATTAGCATTTTTCATCAATATTCCATTTTCAAAGAGTATTCTTCTCTTCTTTTGAAATCTTCTTTTTTTATATGATCCAAATAACATCAATTATATTGGGGAAAGGATCAATAAAACTTATTTTATACAGAAAATATTATTTTTAGAAATTTTCACATGTAGTTTTTCACTTTTTTTCTATAAACCTGGTCTACGAACACAGAATCTAATACTGTATCTATCATTCGTGGTCTCAGAATAAAAACGAGCTCTCAAAAGATGCTTTCCGAATCGAGTTTTGAATCATTTTCAATAAGACGCATATTTGGACCTTCTTTTCTGGAACAGACTCGCAGTTTTAATCAACTTTATCATCGAAGAAAAACTCTTATTTTAATGATAGTTCTTTGTCTACCTACAATTGAAATATTGATTTTTATGACACAGTAGAAAAAACGATATAAGCTACCTATTGTATGAATATTTTTCACAGCTTTCTTTTTCTGTATATAAAAAGGAAAAAGAACTTGTTTAACCTATGTTGTTATTCTATTTTTAACATGTCTAAGATATCTTATTTAGGTGGGACCACGAAAATTGTATAGAATGCAAATTGCCGTTTGTGCTTTGTATTTATTTAATAAATGGTACAAATAATTCGGTCCTTAAACAAATTATTAGATATTAAAAAAATTGCTTCGATTCATCTTCTCTTAAAAATAAGAGATAGTTGTCGTTTTTCTGAGGAAGTGGTTTAAAAGCAAACTGTAGAAAAAAATAAGGAATTGTATTTTATTAATATTTTATTAATAAAACACAAGTATTTTATTTCGGATGCTACAATTTTTCTATAGTTTGAGGTAATTAGTTAAATCATAATTAATTTGCAAAGAACTGATTGACTTTATGTTATTTTTTTAATACTAGTTCAAGATCATTTCTTATTGACTACATGTTAATCCATTCTCTCCCTTATTTTATAAAAAAATATTTACTTTTACTATAAAAAACAATTTTGAGAATTTTTAGATTTAATTCGCTATTTCAGATTACGCAGAAAAATATTTTTACTTCATGATTCTAGTAATTATTTCTGGTCTGAATTTATTTTTAATTAAAAATAAAACTTTGACTCATTAAGACACATAAATATCTTCTAAAAAGGCTTATGACAAATTTTGCTAAACTTTGGCCAACAAATTGGATTTTATGAAATGTACTTTAAAAGAGAAATATACTTCTAAAACACTATAATTATTTTAAGGGGTAAAAATCACGTAAAATATAAGGTAAAGTAATTTAAATAATAATAAAAAATAAATATATGCATAACAAAACCTCGCTACAACAATACTTAAGGGATCTCATAAAATGACCGTTATAGAGGCATAGATGGTTATATTGAGAGACTATATAATTTCAGTCTAGTATATAAATTAAATATTTAACAGTGCTGCTATCGCAACAAACAAAAAATCTAACAGATAAGAAGGATATTACAATATAAAAGGATGATCAAAAAGTTTATGTTCGAAGGTACGAACAATCCAGATTTAAAATGACAGTCAAAATGTTCTTGGATTCATGCAATCATCGCATTGCCTTTTTAAGTTGCGTATACCTTTGGTTCACTTTCTACTGAAAATGTCTGAAACTACTTGCTGCACTTTTACGTCCGACAGAAATAGTCGCCCCTTTCAAAGACCTTTTTAAATGGACAGAGGCTTGATAATCACATGAGTAAGATCAGGCGTTAAGATGACTGTTCGAGTGTCTCCCACATTAGTAAGTGTAATTTCTACGTTGACACATTTGTAATATGGGTATTTGTAATATGTGTATTAACATGAACCAGAATCAAGGCATTTCACAGTTTTTCTGGACTTTTCGCATTAGTTGCAAGTCATAACCTCTTCAACGTCCTGAAGTATAGCCGAGTGTGTAGGGTGCTTCTCTTCGGTACCAGAGGTCGTGGGTGTGAATCCCATTACTATGTAGGAAAGTTTGTAGCTGTTTGAAATCGGCTTTAAACAGTAGATTCTAGTCTCATTAGCCATCGTAGCAAAATGTAGATACCAATACCAATCCACGGTGATGGAGACACCTAGATATTACATAAAAAAGCACTGGGCCCAAGTAATTAAAAGGATAACTGTACGTTGGTTCTGTTCCGACGCATTTAGTAATAAATTTGCCATTGTTAATGTTGCAGCCTTTTCCACACACACTTCTTAAATAAACGAATGCTACAATAATCCCATTCCTTAATATGTTTTTTTATCGTACCGCATCGGTGGTGTTCTAATTTTCCCATACGCTGCAGTCACAGCCTCAAAAAGAAAATTTTTGATTGCCCTCTCCTATTAAAACCCGTTAAAATTAAAAATTCGTATTTTATATTAATATCACCATTACTGCAGCTCATGAATGATGCATTCTGTAAATGACATGGAAATGCAAATGAATGACTTTAAATACGGAATATGATTGCTTGCGAACTTCTAATTATACATCAGTTCCTGTAGTTATATTTGAGAGTTTTCAGGAACGGTCATAATTCGTTTATAGCCTAAAATATATTAACCTGCTTTATATGGTACTTAGAACTAAAATTTTAGTAAAAGAATGAAAATAATGTGAAGGAAAATTTATATATTTTATTATTTACATGCACATTTGAGGAAATTATTTATTTATTTGAATTTAGTAATTAGTAATCCATAAGTAATCAGACTTCCACATGCTATTAGAAGAAGATTCGGTTTTACATTAATCATGGCACCAGATGTCAAATATATTATTTCGTTCTTTTCTATTCGTTTGAGAAAAAAGAGAATTTCTGTATGACAAACATGATTTAATCTAAGGGTTTTGATTAATGCACCTGATGTTACTTGGATATTTCTCCAGCGTCTTGGTATTAAATAACCGTAGTACACCTGTTCAATAATCATACAACATCCTTCAAAGCGAATACTAGATGTCAGCATTCTAGTTGTGAATGTCATCATGAGATAAACCAAAGATGATGAGAGAAAAATGAACACGCTGACGAAGTAAAAGCAGTATTGATGAGAATTCAGATTTTAATTTAAGCAGAATCTAAATGAAAGTGAAAAGAAAAATAATAATATAAGAAAGCTGGATATTAGAACAACGACATAAACTGCTATCAATGCTTCTATATTTATTAATAAGCATACTGCTGCCAAAACCTATATGAAATGTCGTTAAAAACAGTGGTTATGATGGTAGAGTAACGAGAATGAAACTAGTATGAGCTAATAAAATTGAAGAAGCGTTTAGAATTTGTTAAAATGCACTGATTGGAGAATGTTTGAGAAGTACATCATTTCATCGTCAAAAGTAAATTTAATATCTTTGTAGCAATGATCACAGCATTCTTCAAAGAAAGCCAAATCCTTGTTTTCGTGAAACAACTGACGTCCATCTATAAAAAACGTCTGTAGTTTGATTAGAGTTGTATGACTGCAATCAAAACTTCTCAGGGGTTAGTTTTATGAATCGAATTGTTCATTTAGATATATTGACAGAAAATCTAAAAGAAATTATTATCCAACGGAACTTATATGATAATTTCATACTCCAGTAAAACAAAGAGTCCAATTTTATGGAGCATAATATGAACATTGTATTTATTTATAATTGAAACTACAAGAGAATGTTTTTACTTTACACAATTTTGGCTCCTTAATGTACTTTTGATAGCTTCAAGCATAAAGTAGTAAAGTAGTTTTAATTATTATTATAGTTTTGAATTCGTAAGCTCTAAGTTTTCTACTAATATCAACGCAGGTTTACAATCAATAAACCGTAAGTAATTATGGCTGCAAACGCATTCAAGCAGAAATTTTTCTCAAAGTCGAACATTCCATAAGCAGCCAAATAAATAATTTTCTTTCTTTCTATCCTTTTAAAGTAGAAGTTAAAGTCCTTATTCACAAATGGATTAGTTCTATATTTATCCACGATCATTTCAGCCGTTTTTCTGATACCTTCAAGCTTTCCTGTGATTAGGTGTCCATATACACCTTGAGAAAGGATAGAGAGGGAGGAAGTTATAATAAGGATTATAATTTCTGGGATAACGTCAATCTGTATGTTACTGGAGGTAAGAGTTAAAGACAACCCTGCTAGTATTACAAAGAAGCAATAAGCCATGAGCAATAATAGTGGCAGGGATAACAGTTCTTTCACGTTCTCCAAAGTGCCATAAATTTTATAAAATAGTTTTATTAAATGACTGGCATTATCCGCATCTTCCCTTTCCAACAGCAGCTTGAATCGTTCATTATAAACTTCCAAAACCTCCCCACAGCGGTATTCGATCGTGCAGCATGCGAGGGTAACGAAAGCTGGAACGTACATATCGAGCGTGTAGAAACAGATAAGTCCAAACACGATCAAAATGTTATTAAATAATCATCAGTGTTATTAATAGAGTCATCAATTTGAGTGCCGTATGACCAATACATTTTTCCTGTTTTTACTGCAGACAATATAATAAACCAATGCAAAACGCATATCACAATCATTGTAGTAATTATAACCATCACCGTAGCATTTATTAACGAAGAACTCTTTTTGTTAGAAACTTTTAAATGATTCCAAAGAGAATACACTTTCGTAAGAACACGAGAAATGTGTTTTCTTCTGTTAAATAAATGCCTCCACAGAATAAAAGAAAACAAGTGTAAAATTAAGTAAGCTGCTAAAGCTTTTTCTGGTTTATTTATCACGATTACTGCGTTTAAACATACGATATGTAATGCTGCAAAGTGCATGAAACCAACTGCTATCCATGATAGGAATCTCAGTGGTTTACTTGTAAAACTGTGAACCTGAATTCCACTCATTGTAAATGCACTCCATAAAATATTATCTTTAGTAATTTCATACGGAATGCTGGACATCTTATCGTTGTATGGTAGGTTTTATGACTATCAATAACAAAAGCTAGGACAATTAGATTATTTTCAACAAGTGCAAAGAATTCATCATAAAGGAAACATTTATTTTTCATAAATTATTCAGAATGATTGGTTTCAGAAACTTTATATTTTACTGAATTTTTATACGAAGGTACACTGTTCACTCTACAGATAACAGTCAATTAAACAGAATCAACACAAATGTTCATAAAATATTTGTACAACTACGTAACATTAATTCTAGTATATCTGAAATATCTTGGAACAACGTAAATTAGAAGGAATGTAAAAAGTATTAAGGCATTTCTTTCATACAGTCTTAGGTGTCTGTAATAGTAACTTATGAAGGCAATTTCAAGCAGTAGTGTACATCTCAACTCATGTTGAATCTGGCTATTGTTTCAAATGAAAGACAGCATATCGGTTGCTTGATGGATATCCTACACATGTAAATGAATGGGAAGGACATTAAAGTAGTTCGTGACGTTCCGTGAAATAGTGCAATATGGATGTAACATGCATCGCCCATAAACGTGCTATAACACTTCCAAATCATGATCCGTACTATACCCTGCTTGGAATTTGATTGTCAAATTTTATTCCATTTAGTGTAGTTGCTATCCCCACAGAATAATCTTCTACCATTACAATTAGTAATACAATCTTTCTTCATACTACTTCGGCTACATATATTTCTGATAAAAAAGGAACTAAAAGAATATTTTTCTATAATATACGTAAGGTTTGGTCTCGCTTAAAGCTCTACGGTGTACTCTTCTTCTACAGAGAATATTGCTTAAGTAAGATATATCTGAGGATATAGAAGCCGAGATTACACAGTTGTAAAAAGCTGTGTTGTCCAAAAGTCTGCATGAGTGCAATGTGTAAAGAAAAGGACTAAATCACCTTAAAATCGAGCAGCAATACCTGTTTCAACTAAAATACAAAACATTGTTGTTGCGTTGGAAACAACTAAAATGTGTGCCATTTTGAAGAATTAAATATTGTATGTCTTTTATTTAACTTTCAAAACTTAAAAAGCAACTTTTATATAGAAAAACATTCAGATTAATGTAGATCGGATATCGTATCTTTACAGTAACCACTGTATTCTGATACATGATCAATCAGTGTTTTATAATGGAGACATCACTATATTCTATATCGATCTTTACATCAATCGTTATAATATAATCATTATATTATAATATATTTTTGAGTTTTACTGTAAATTGTTTCAATGTTAGTACATTTATACTTACAATCTGATCATTTTGGCAAAGAAGAAAAGAAAATCCATAGTTTACATACATGTTTTATGTAAATAATCTTTCAATAATAGATAGTATCTCTCAATAAAAGGTTGAAACGCATGTCTCACGATACATTGCATCTGCTGCCAGATGTGCTTTCGTAGCTTTTGGATATTTCTTCTTCCATTTTGTATTTTAAGCATTAATCTATATCAAAATCACTAAAATAGAATAGAGTAATAGTGAATGTAGGGAAAATTATTGTGAGACACACAAAATATCTTAAAAATTTGGAAAATTATTTATTATTAATTTTAATAGATGTTAAATCTCTTGGAATAAAATTATGGAGTGTAATATATACCAAGATTTTTCTATCATAATGTCCTAGATGTCTGCAATAGTAACTTAATAATAAGGATACCATGTGGAGAGTACATAAACGTAATATAACACTTGCAAAGCGTGATGCGTATTTTATCCATATCAATCGAGAGTTATGAATATCATCATGTTGTCCTAGGCATCTGAAAAATAGTTTTATTATTAAAGAAAAGCCGTAGCACACACTTAAATATATAGCATAATTTCATTATTTATAACATATAATAAATTTTGGACTTATAAAACGTTGTTCAACTTGCTGGAATATGATTCTTAACGATAAATTCGCCGACAGCAGTTGCTATCCTTAATTAATAATCTTTGTTAATATAAAATTTCCTAAAAACGTGGTAGGCTGAGAAGTAAATTTCTCACGAACAAGTCGATGCAAGTAACACATACATTGATATAATATTGATTGGTTAAAATAATTCTGAAAATAAAAGAAGTTATTACATATGATCTTAAGTAAATATATTTATTAATAGTAATCCGTAAGTAGGCAGAGTTCCCATTGATGTTAATAAGAGATTCATTTGGATGGTAACCATGCCTCTTGCTGTCATATATATTACTTCTTTTCTCTCGATTCTTTTTAACAAAGACAGAACTTTGATTTGGCTACAAAAATTTACTTCATATCTTTCGATTAACTTCCCAGCGCTTTCTCTGATATCTGCTAA
Source organism: Pardosa pseudoannulata (assembly GCA_032207245.1). NCBI lineage: Eukaryota > Metazoa > Arthropoda > Arachnida > Araneae > Lycosidae > Pardosa > Pardosa pseudoannulata. The sequence continues at coordinate 19,881 of JAGEOH010000707.1, read as the reverse complement.
ACGTTTTGGAATCAAAGAGCCGTAAAATATAATTGCAATCATCCCACAAATACTCCCGAAACCATTAATAGTACTTACAAATACTATTGAATTTGACATATGATCCATAATTAAAGAATATAATGATATAAACGCACCAATAGAATTGCACAGCAATAGAGTAAACAAAATTGAAGACATAACAGATTTTAATTGCAGCAAAATTTCTGTGATTGCGAAGTGCACAGTAAATATACCAACAACGCAAGATTATTTCACAGAAAGAGAGAATTTCTGTAATTTATAGTTGTAAGCACTCAACATTTCTGCGCAACGATATTCAATACAGCTAATTATTATAATTATAAGCCCTATTGTATAAAATGCATGAAATAGTAATAAAAGCCGCCAGATATGATAAATAAATTTGAAATGAAAAAATTCTTCCCTTTATATCCATAATGCCAGAAATCTTTGAATTCTCCCATACCTTCTAATTTTACGTGAAACGCTATGATGAGGAATGAAAAAATACCATTTAACACAAGTAAGATATTGATCTTAACATTCCTGTTGTTTCGTGGAACATTTAAAATTGTTCGATACTGGTAGATACGAGAGAGAAGTTGGAATAACTTTTTCTTTTTGAAATAGAGCAAACTCCAAGAGAGCAAAGAAGAAATATCAAATAACAAATAAGATAAAAATACTTTATGGAGAAAAGCTCCCCGTCTGATATAATAAGTTAACTCTAAAGACATCGTATATAGGGCACATAAACATACCACAATAGCTCCGATCTGTGATATGTATTTCAACTTTTTTGAAGTATGTTTGTCAGAACAAAATCCTCTAATAGTAGCTGCGATCCACAAAGAATTATCTTCCATTCCTCTTAGTAATATATTATCTTTGAAAATTTGTAGAGTAATATGTACTCTAAATAATAGTATGAAAAAATCTACCAATCTCAGTTCCTAAAATTTTGTTTAGCTCTTTGCAATTGAATATGAGCAATATTATGTTGCATGCCTTTTGTAGTTGAAGAGGCCACGTATTGCCCGAATATGTAAAATTTTACTGGATAACCTTAATAATTTTCTTGTTGTGATTATAGGAGAAACGTTTGTTATGGTAACAAACTATTAGCATTTGTTCTGTTTATTGACTAACGATGCAATAAAGATAAGTGGCTTTTTAATACAAAGAATCAATTTAATTCCAGTAAGTACTTTCAAAACCTTATTTATGAACTCTCTTTCTGTAGGTGAAACAGTATATGATGCAATTGAATAATTATTTCAATGTTTCTTGTTGCAGGGTTTAAACGGTTATCACATCAGTTTTTAAAAACTACTTCAATTAGCGAGATCCTTAAAAATTGGGCTCTTGAAATTTTTAATTTACACTAGGTTCCATAAAATAATCCTTTAAAATATTTATAAATTTCTTAAATTTTCATGCCAAAAAGTGACGTATTTTGTTTAATGTACGATTCCATTCGTTGTATTGTTTCTTTCATTTAATCGCATAACTAGTCACCAACTTGACTAGTTTTGTGCTAAAAATTATTTTCATCAGTGAAAAAAAAAATGCTTATATATTGAAATAGCCAATAGTTTTGAATAATATTTCTTATTGTAATTTTCAATTAACAAAATTCTTATCGTTAAATTAATATTAAGAAGACATATATAAATATATTTATATAATTATAATTTGGAAGCTGATGATAAAAATGATTTTGTTCAGTGAGAAATGTTTGATTATATTGAAATAGTAGTTTCTAAATAATAATTATAACTTCTGATTAATAAAAATGTTTCAAAATATACATTCTTAATTAAATTTTGTTCCTCATTCATAAAAAATTAAATTTTTAGTGCAAGATATTTGTTTGCAGTTTAATGTTTTCGTTGCCACCAGAAAGTTTTACCCCTATGACATTATCGTATTTACTAGGGGAAAGGATCACGGCGGTAAATTTTGCTTTTTATCTCAGAGGCAAAAAATAAACATTGCACCACTGTTTTACAGCCGTATAAATGAAAGTTAGAGTTATTATTAAGAGACTTTGATAATTAGAAATTTTTATACTTCTTTCAATTATGTACTTTTCTCATCTTATAAGAATTTGTATGCCTTCAGAGTAGTGTAAGGTATGATTTTCAAAATAGCAATAACATACTCATAATAAATATTTCTTTATAAGAATTTTATGTTCTATTACTATACATAATCGTTTTACTTGCGTAGTATAAATTTATTAATACTTTTATAGTTTTGGTATTATACTTTTATTTAACTGAAAGCATTTTCGTGGGATATAGAGCAGTTTGTATACCTGTTATTGTTTATTAATAACTTATTTTCTTCTATTAAATTTTTCATATGTATAATTATATTTATATTTATATATTTATTATGTCATTAAAATTAAATGATAATTGTGGACATTACGAAAATGGTTATTTAAATTTCAACTCAGAGTTATGAAACTTTGTACACGTATAAATTGAAGTATTAGTAAATTAATCAGATATTTTTAAAATTTAAAATCAGATGTGTTTAAAAATCAATTTTTTTAAGAATCTTTTTTTTATTTAAAATGCTTCTCCTCTAATCAATTTAACTTGTTAAAGATTCTTTAAATATGTTTAACAAATACTCCTATTTCGTCTTAAAATATATGGGTATCCGTTTTAAATTTTGAATATAGTATAACTATTAAAACTGAATTTAAGTTTAGATATGCTTCAATTTTTATGAAAATTTAACGGGCTTTAAAAAATTATTCCTCTTTAATTATCTATTCAGTTTATCAGCCAAATAATACCGCCTAGGATTCCGAATATATTTTAAAGTATTAAAAATGTAAAATTAAAAGTCAAATTTCAAAATTAATGTATAAGACAAATTTTTAAAAATCAACAAAATATTTAAATATTGAAATTTTTAAAAACACTTGATTTAATAACTTTCAGAAATGTAAATTTGTTTAGTGCACGCGTAGAAAAATTCACAACTAAGCTAACTATTTCCGAAAATGCTTTGTAGCGTCCAACTTCAACTTTTTATTTAGTTGAAAAATCAAGAGAAGAATAAATGTATTTACATATTTTTTTGTCTGTACACCTTCTGGGTGTTTATAAATAAATATAAAAATTAGTATAACTTATTTGAAAATTACTGAGAGACTCTGAGATTTTAAAAAATATTATAATTAGAAATAATTGATTAAAATTAATGATTCGACAAAACACTATATATCACATTTAAAGCAATATATAAAGAATTTAAAAAAGTGAATAATAATTAACTTTTTAAACCACTTTTCACTATTCAATTTTTTATTCACTTTTTTTTTATTTTCACCTCGAGTCAGGCTCAATAAGGAAAGTAATTGAAAAGTTAGCTTGAAACTTCATTAGTAGGATTTTTATTGTTAACAAAGGTGAGCTAATGAACCTTCCTGATAAAGACATTACAATAAATTTTCATAGGTTATAGCCACTATGCGTTATTCAATATGCGTTATTTGTTTATTTGTTAAAGCAATAAGCTTTATGGTTTTATTTGTTAATGTAAACTTAATAAATGTCCATCTTTATTGCAAAGAAGTATTGGAAGTTAATTTGAATTTTAGAACCCACATATGTACATACCTAAGTAAAGAATGCAGCAGAGCTCATTTATTAACTAAGCTTTGACGTCAGTAGAATGATGCGTTAAAAGAGTTATTAAAATAAACAATATTCAGCATTTTTATGAAATTCAATTTCCTTTGACTTTCTCGGGTTTGTCCTCACTATGTAATAATCTATTTTAGTTATATAGGTATTTATATATTGTAAAACTGAAAGTCTACAACCACTTGTTGAGAGCTGCATCTAGCTAACTTATATGAGGAAAATAATTATTTGGGGACAAACGAATTGAATGAATAAACTATGTGAATGGCAAAAATATACAAGCAATACCCAAGCAGAAGAAAAATTGATGATTGCAAGTACAGTACAGACACTGGTTAGTGAAAATCTATGTTATTTGGTATTATCGGGCCAAGAAAAAGCCTAAATAAACAATAAAAGAGATATTCAGTAATTCTATTTTCCGAAAATGCTATCATGTAAAATTAATAGCATATATATGTATATATGTAAGGAAAAGTGAACAAGATCGGGAATCTAATGTAGGCATTTTGTATAAAACATTAAGACAGCCTGAGAAAATTCTCAGGGGTTTTCAAAACTTGAGTCTTGAGGGCGAAAATTCCCTCGTCATTTTCATTTCCCCTTTTTAAACCCTAACCTAAATTGACCACTGGGGCTACAGTTTACGCCCTCGATGAAGGGGTCTTATGAATTATAACTGTACATTGTCCTAGCGGACAATTTAGGAAATTCCCAAACAAAAAGGAGATGCACGCTATCGGAGGCAGACTTTCCTAGAGATTTTCCCACAGATTTTGACCCAGTGTTAAGAGACTGTTACTTATTACTTCATGTTAAATGACCCCTCAGTTTTTCCTGTCCCTATAACGAAAGGGGAACTCATCCTCCGACGTTCTGTTAATAAAGATCTTTGATTAAAACGGTGTCATTTTTATGGGCTATGATTGCAACCACCCATCGTGAAGTCCGTCTTATTACATACATATATATTTAACCATACATATATTGATTATTTTCTTATAACAGAGTTCAACACTAACGACACAAAACTATTAAAGCTATCAAGATTAGGGTATAGTCCTAGGTTTCGTTTGGTATGAAGTACCATGGTTTACTGTTTTTCGCACTCGAGGGCTCATGAAATCTTGACCTTTTACTTAAAGTCAATTCGTAACGGCTACGTCCCTCCAAACCAGTGGCGGGATTCGAACCCACGAATTCCGATGGGCAGCACCTTACCATTTGGCCGTATTTATCTATACGACCGAATGGTCAAATTCTAGGTGTCTATCTTATTAACAGAAGGAATTCCATAAAATAACAGATATAAATTGTGAAATATAGTTTAACTTCCTGGAGTATGATTTTAAAAGATAAATCAAATGACAGCAGTTGATATTTTTACATAAGAGTTGTCCCTTTTTTTTGTTAATAAAAGAATTGCTTAAAACGTGATAAAAGAAGAGATCAAATTCTTCGTCTGTATTTCGATTCAAATTTGTATTTCAACCCAAAATACAACACTTATTCAATAAGATACAAGCCAGAATGTTTAAGTAGATTTACACATTTTAAATAAAAGAAATACCTAGTGTGCAAACAATTAAATAACATTAAAATTTTTAAATTTCCAGCAACAGGATTTCTTAGCATATTAGATATGAAAAAAAATAATAACCAAGTAAAACTTATGGTTATTTAAAATTATACAATGTTCTGTATCTTAAGTTCTTTTAATATTTGTTAACACTTGTTATCTTCATAGTAATTTCTATATTTATTAACAGCAATGCATAAGTAAGCAGAGTTCCAAATGACGTCAATAACAGATTCATTTGAATTGTAATCATACCTCCTGCTGTCATGTATATTAATTCTTTTCTTTCGATTCTCTTTAATAAAAACTGAATTTTCCTTTGACTACAACAACTTATTTCATATCTCTGTCTTAACTTTCCAGCACTTTCTCTAATATCTTCTAAACGCTTTGGTATCAAACATCCATAAAATATAATGGCAACAATCATACATACAGCCCCGAAACCGTTAACACTATTTTCTAATATTGTTGAATACAACATATCATGCTTCATAATTAAATTATACAGTGAAATAAATGCACCTGCTGAATTGCACAGCAGAACGATAAATAATAGAGAAGACATAACAGATTTCAACTCGAGTAAAACTTTTGTGATCGTAAAGTACACAGAGCATATATCACCAACAGAAGATTCGCTCTCTAAAAACGAAGATGTTTGTAATTTACAATTGTAAACGGTCAATAATTCTCCGCAACGGTATTCAATACAGCAGACTATCGTAACTATAAGCACTATTGTATAATAATTCAAGAAGTAATAAGAAAAGCTGCCCAATATGATAAATAAATTTGAAATGATATAATTCTTCACTTCGTATCCGTAATACCAGAAATTATTGTTTAGATCATCTTCCTTAATTTTCAATTTTACGTCGAATGTAATTATAAAGAATAACAAAGTACAATTCAACGCAATTAAGATGTTGATATTAATTTTACTACGATTCCGTTGAACATTTAATATCTTTCGATATTTGTAGATATGAGAGAGAAGCTTGGATATTTTTTTCTTTTTGCAATAAAGCAAATTCCAAGAAAGAAAGGAAGATATTATAAAAGACAAATAAGCTAAAAATTCTGTATAAAGATGACTTCCGTGTTGTATATACTGAGTTAACAATAAAGAGACTATATGCAGGGCACATAAAATTACTATAACAGTTCCGAACCAAGAAACGTATTTTAACTTCTTTGAAGTATGTTTTTTAAAGGAAAATCCGTTTATAGCAGCTGTAGTCCATAAACAATTATCTTCCATTCTTCTTAGTAATATATTATGTCTTAATAAATTAGTAGAGTAATAGTTACTGAAATAAATGGATGAAAAAAATCTTCGAATCTCAGTTGCTGGAAGTTCGTTTAGCTCCTACGATGCAATAGGTTATAAGAAATATTATCTGGCATGTTTCCTATAGTCAAAAAGACCAAGTAATATCGACATATAGAGAATTTGACTAGATTATCCGTAAATCGTTATTGTTTTGACTGTAGGATAAAAAATGCATATGATTATAAAGTTTGACTAACCATGCGCTGAAGAGTACAATTGGATAGAATTATTAAAAAAAGAATCAATTCACGTCAGTAAATATATTCGGATCCTTCCTTTCTTAGAAGCTATTTGTGGCCAAACAGTATATGGAAAGTAACTACAATTGCTTGAAATGGAAACATCGGTACCAGTTTTTCCTTTTTTGTTGTTTAAAGAGCTGCTGTTATGGTTTCAATGGAAACGAGTAACACTGATATTAAATAAATGACTTTTATTTTCGCTCAAAGTTTATCAAAAAGGAGCTTAAAGCAGTAAATACGTTCAGATTAATATTTATTAGATATCGATCTGTACATCAAACATCACTATGTTTTGGGAGAAAAAGTTCTGTAATATGTCATTATTCTATATATTTTTTCAGACGTAAAAACCATGTTGACTACATATTTCTCATTAGTGTACTCTCAGTGAGAAAAAATGAAAACGTGTCTGCCTCATGATAAATTTTAATTGTTGACGAATGAGCTACGAAAGATTCGTAAATTCATTGTTTATTTGTAGTTTTTTAGCACCAATCAAAATTGCATAAAATTAATATCGTGTAAATCATAAAAGCAAATTTTTAACAATATGATGCACTGGGTGGAATTTTTGCACCAGGTTACAAAATAAAAATATGTCTCAGCTATGCATCGAGTACAATATTCCCAAGAGATGGCAACTAGATGACAGTTAGTCACAGAGTAACCATAAATAAGAGTTTTTTACAGAATGTGTCATGATATATCACTTTTACAGAATTAGACATGGAAATTACAGTTATGTTACCGGATGACCTGAGTTACACGATTCGTTCTCTTTGAACCCCGCACGTATGCTATGATCAATATGGCATGGGCTCTATGAAAGAAGCCCTCGTGCTGAAGAATAAACAAATTTCCATTTCTTGTTGGAATAACCACATACCTACTTTCATCCATAGTGTCTTCTCTTACAATGACTGCACTAAGAGAAGGCACTAAAAATACTGTTCCCCAAACCGAAAGGTTTACCTCTTCACCATGTACACATCTTCCAAGTATTTCAGGTTTTTTTTCGTTTTTGACATTCCACACTGTATACACCAGTTACATCTGTCTTATGGAGAATAAAACGAGGATTCATCGGAGAAAACTACCTGTGAATGTTTATTGCAGTTACAGTTGCAGTATTTCCGTGGAAATTCCAGTATCTGAAGTCAATGCACTATTGTTATCATAAATGCAGATACTTGCCGTCTGAAATGGACCCTCCAACGTTTCTTAACTGCCTATTCGTATAGTAGTAGCCTTTTACCATTGATTCGAATGGCCGGACAGTTTACGTAGGCGGTTGATGGTTGATTATGAACAAATTTGTCTTTCAGACTTTGGCTTCATGTTTCTTACTTGTTGGCTTATCGTCTTACACAGTGTCACAACATAAATTACTTTTACTCAGTACAATATAAGAGAGAAAAAATGAACCTAACCGGCATCTCCAAGTACGAAGCATCTTGTGCAATTTCTAGGGTTGGTCCTTTTTTTTACCACCAAACTCCTGGCCCTGTAAAATACCACTTTTTGCATAAAATGCTCGATATTATACTAAAAATAAGAATTTATTACAATATTTAACATTTTGAAGAGGTATAAGGAAATAAATGTATAAAATCAGTAATGTTATTGTGAGTGACATCATCCTATGTTTACACTTTATCTGAAGTGGAATTGTCCGTTGTGGTTACAGTTAGTTTCTATTTTATGACACACAGTGTACTCTTAAAACTATTTACCATGTTACAAGCTATTTAAATTTAATAGAATGAAACAAATGTGATAATTTTATCCAACAAAATATTTCCACACTAGTTAAATATTAAAAATTGTTAGCTAGTATAAAGTTCATTAATTAGAAACTTATAAGTGAAATAGAAACATTTAACAATGGTAGTATCGTATACAGCAAATACGTCATTTCTATGAGTTAACAAAGTAAATAAACAAAGTTTTAGTGTATCAAATAAATATATAAAAAGTATTTAGTGTATAACAAATAAATAAACAAAGTTTTAGTGTATCAAAATTTAAGCTTAATTAAAATTACTGTCAGTAAAATTCACAAAAGCATAAGCCTTTTGGTAGTAGAACTAAGCAGCTGCTTATGTAACTATAAATGTAGATCAGCTTATGATCTAGGCTTAATGCGAGAAAACAAAAATACTTGATAATTACCTGTTAAAGATGAAATAAAACAATTTGTTTCTGTACTAGAAACGGTATTGGACATTCATATTCTACTAATAATATACAAGATATCATTACATCGGTAATTACAATCCTGCTTGGACAGATAGAATGGAATTACAATAATTCGAAGAGAAAGGATTAGTGATAAGTTATTCCTATTGTGTCCTTAATAAATATTTTTATATTTGATAATATTATTTTAAAATAAAGGTAAAGAAGCATCACTTACTTAAAACATCGGAATGCGTAACGAGCCGTTTTTTGCCAGATCATGTCATTTGTGCGGAGAAGAACTTACAAAATATATTAATCCAAAGTTCTGGTTTATCTTTAATCTATTATTTATTCTGCAGATAAAGATTAACATAATTGGAGAAGAGGAAAACATATAAACATTCGAAAACCAAGACGCGAGCATGTTCAAAACATAAGTACTACAAGAACAAAAGAATTAACAGAACACAGCAGTTACATTACATTTTTTTCTTTCACTTAAGTTTTGTGCACATGCAATAACAGGCATTTACATGGAAGAATCACTTATAGGAACGCTTCCTCTGTACTAAAAAAAAGCATATAGTCTGCAAGCGTATAAAAATAAAGCAAGCAAAGCAAACTCTATTTATTTATTTGTAATAAAGGTGAGAACACAGCCCATAAGAAAAAAAACACTGAACCACGAAATGAAAGAATATGCGAAATAAACGGAAATAAACAGTCGCGGAATATGGTTATTAGTGCGTATCTTCTTTGTTTTGCGTGATAACATAGCTATAAATTTATTTCCGTAAGGTACACACATGTTATCGAGGAGTGTGACTTCTTCCACGTGACGGCACCAAACAACCGATAGCTTAAAACTTCTCAATCATTTTAATCAAAGCAGAATACGCAAGCAAACGGTCCTTTAACACGTGACATACTGTAGAACCAGTGACAAATCTATATTACCGTACTGACACTTTCCTCGTTCTTCAAGTACGATTTATTTAAGTAAGAAGTGTTTCTTTATTAACCAGTACGCGACCAACGTCTCGTATACGTGACGCAATGATTTCACTCTTAGCATATCAGCGTCGCCTCCAAGCCATGATGGCCGAACGATGGCCGAATGGTAGAGCGCTGCTCTTCGGAACCAGAGTTCGCGGGTTCGAATCCCGCTTCGGGCTTGGATGTTTGTAGCCGTTCGGAATCGGCTTTAAGCTGTAGGTCCCGGTCTCATTAGCCCTCGTGTGCAAAACAGTAGACCGTAGCGCTCCAAACCAAACCAATCAAACAAACCAAGCCATGATCTCCGTTTGATGTTAAGAGAACAGCGTCGTGTATGCTTAATCGGTTATTGAAACGTTTAATTTTTATTTTTAAATGTTAAATATAATTAATAGATGATGGCGTTAAACGGCATACGTTTTTACAACGGTCAACTCGAAAAGCCTTTACATGCTGGTCAAGTGGTTAAAAACAGAATTTCTTGGTATACACCCACATCCACCATCATTTCAAACAAAGCATTTTTAAACTGCATATCTGACGGTAATTTCAAAACGAAGACCGACTGGATTCATAGATTCGAATCCCATAGCTTATATGACTGTTCCTAAACAGTTTGAGTCAGCGTTAAACATATATCCTTGTCTTATTAGCCGTCGAGAACCAAAACTGTAGACTAGACACTTCCTAACAAAACAACCAACCAATGTCAGCACCATCTATTCGTTAAACTATAAAACATTTTTAACGCTTTTACTTTCAAAGTGAAACAGTTACTAGCATTTTGTATTTCATTCTGAAATTTTTTTAAGCAAATAGTTTGATATATATTTGGATAGCAAGTAAACATAATTATAAATATTTTTACACAAGCATTTTTTTTTACTTTACATGATATTTAAACATCATAGCACTTATTTAGATGACATGAATATAATAGGATCAAACTAAAACTCGTACACTATAAAAAAAATTTCAAATTTTGAAAGCTTAAAAATACAACAGATTTAGTATAGTATTTTAGTATTTTAATAGAATATTTTCGATTTTTCTTCTAACATGATTTTTAGTATTTTTCCCTATTCAAATGTGAATTTAATCAGAAAATACATAGTGAAATAGTTTACCTTGACTGATAATACATAGAAAAAATTTTCAGTTTTATTAAGTGAGTCTTACAGATATTTTTATATTTTATGGTTTATAGAAACTGGTATAATTTCATCAGGAAATAGATCTCCTTTAAAAGTTAAGATACCCCTTAATCACCATTCAGTTTTTGCATATTATACTTTTTCTTAGTTGAACTGGATGATGAGTATTCCATAAGTTAACATTGTTCCAAACGATGTCAATAAAAGATTCTTTTGGATTGTAATAATGCCTCCTGCTGTCATGTATATTATCTCCCTTTTTTCGATTCTTTTGAGCAAAAACATAATTTTTTCTTCAGAAGAAAAAGTCATACCATATTTTTCGATTTGTTTCACAGACGTATGTCTGATGTTCCTTAAACGTTCAGGTATCATACTACCACATACCACCTGAGAAATGATCATACAAATACTCACAAAATTGATTGTACCAATCTCCACTTTTACTGATGAGGGAATAGTGGGGTATAGAATGATAGTAGACAGAGAAGTGAATACACCGACATAATTACACATCAAAAGCATGAATAAAAGAGGTGACATAATTGATTTCATTTCGTGTAACATATCTGTGACTGTAAAATAGTAAGAGATTGTATTTAAGTCACAACATTTATTCCCTTCGAATGATAAACTCTGAAGCATACGGTTAAAGGCACTCAGTATTTCTGCGCAACGATATTCAACACAACAGATCACCAGTGTTATAAGGATAGGTGTGTAGCAGTGCGAGAAGTAATACGCAAAGTTACCAAATATCATCAGCAATTGTAACGTGTTGGATTCATTGATTTCAAGACCATAGCACCAGAAATCCAAAGATTCTTGTCCTTCTTGATTTATGAATGTGACACTAATAAATGTAATTAGGAATAGAAAAATACAATTGAAAAACACTAAGCTACTAAAAAGAAAATTACTCCGATTGCTTGGAACATGCATTACTTTTCGATGCTTACAGATTGCGCGCAGAAGTTCTTGAATCCGTTCCTGCTGCAAAAGAGTAAAAACCATGCTAATGTAACGGAAATGGAGAAAGACAGGTAGGCTAAAGTAATTCTATCGAAAATTTCTTCTTGTTTTCCAAAAAGTAAGAGGGAATTTAATGAGAATATATGGAGTGAACATATGTGTAAACCAAATGCTCCAAACCAGGCAGTGTAATTTAAGCTTTTGGAAACAAATGCATTCAGAATTATTCCATTTGCTACAACAGTCCTCCACAGAAAATCATCCTCTTTCTCTCTTATTTTAATCTTCTTTATTTTTAAATTTACAATTTTTTAAGTATTAATAAATAAATATATAAAACTGGAAATAGCCTTAAGTGAGATATAAGAATTATTTACTTAAATCCAATATTAAAAAAAATTCCCACAAAGCGTTTAAAACAAAGACATTTTATAATGTTTTTAAGGTTATCGGAGTATCTTGAAAGTAACTTCCAGTAAAAGACTTGCGGTTGTGAAAATATGACAAACATTTGTCTTACTAGAATCGAATATAAGTAAAATGTGACATTGCGCAGTCATTTTGTCATGTTTTAAAGCAACAAATCAATCTGACTTTGTTAATATGTTTACGATAAGCCACTCGTAAATTCTATTCCAGATCCACTTATAAAATGTTAGAGAATAACATATTTTTCATATTTTTCGAAAATATATTGTTCTAATTGGTTTTACTGGAAACGGGCAAAATATGTTTACATTGTCAAATTCTCCTTTCACTGATATCCTAATAGATCGGTTTTATGTGATACATAAAATTATTAGAGAAAAGTTTAAAATTTTTTTTGACTTAGCTTGACATCTTAACTTATTTATTCATTTTTGTGATATGTCGCATATTAAATTTGGGCATTTTACTAAATAAAAGACTACATCAAAGAAAGATTTATATTATGTGTTTCTGACGTTTAATAAGTATTTGCAATCAATAACAACTGAAACAAAACGTTTAAATTTCATATAGAAACCCCCCCCGGGGGGGGGGGGGGGGGGGGGGGGGGGGGGGGGGGGGGGGGGGGGGGGGGGGGCCCCCCTCCTTAATAGCTTTGAAAAAATATTGCGTTTTTATTGTACCAGATATCATTTTTATTCATAGAGGTAGAATATTATGCGGTATAGTACATTATATAATTAATATTCATCAAGTATTCTATTAAAAATTTGATCAAGATCTATCAAGTTGTTTTACTATACTTTGTTATATTTATTTATGCTTTTAAATATTAATTAGCCTAAGTTATCTGTCCGTCTGTCCTCGAATTTATGAAGCGCTTGGACCTGGAATGGATAGAGGCATCCATATCGCATTCTTGATGAGTTAAGGTTAGCAACGTTCGAAATAGATTATAATAGTTTTTTATGCTAAAAACTACAGGTATCATACGTTAGTAAATCACCATTTTTTACTTCTTTTAAAACAAAAATACTTTTAATTGCTAGAACTTGTATTTAGTGCTTCCCTATTCATAGTAAAATTAATTATATTATTTCTCATTTTTTCAACTCCTCTTCTTAGCCCACTCTCCTGTTTCTAATCATGGATCTTGTTGGTGCTTCAACCACATTTGGCGAAATTGGCGTGCTTGCGTGCGTGGCGTTTGAAATCTGGCGAGGGGATCGTAACTCAACAAATTGATTCTTAATCAAAAACAACATTTTGAGGAAATTTTTTTTCAAAATTTGATTATTTTAAATACTTTTAATAATAAATTTTTAATAAATTAAATTAAATTAAATTAAATTAAATAATAAATTTTTAGATACTTGGTAAATTCTTTTTCCAATTTTTAAGGAAATCCACCGATCTTTGGAGAACACATTAGATACTTATTTTTTATTTCAGTTTTTCAAGTAAATCGACCGATCTTTGCAGAACACGTATTTTGAGTGGAGGTTGAAGAGGAGTTGTAAAATTGAAATTTTTTTTTCAAATCTCTTATATTGGTGATAATGTTGAATATTACCCCTGTCACTTTATTTCTAAAATTATTCCACAGAATTCTTGGAACTATATAATTTTACCTATTTAATAACAACATTATATTAAATTATCATTGCATCATATTTATTTACTAGCATATAGCCCGTTATATTACGGGATCATTAAATTTTTAATTTTCCAGAATTGTAGAGTACCCTATGAGGCAGGTAAAAAAAAGGTTTTGTTTTCTGGCTGAGTATTATCTGGTACAGGTTCAATAATTTGTTTATATTTATACTTCTCTGAAGTCTCCCTCTATTGTGAATGCAGTTTAGATTCACGTTGAATTAATTTAGAAAGATAATTGAAAGTTTTCGTAACTATGTCGAAAGTATCGTTAGAAAGTAAAGTTCTTCTCAATTTTTTGCCAGAGTAATTAATGGAAGTAAAGGAATGAAACTATCAATTCCAATGCACCTTGGAGGTAGTAGAATTTATTGTTAATGACGGTGATAAAATTTTCATGACAGCAAAAAATAATCGATGATTAAATTTAAAATTACCACATATGTACCTAATATATTTTTTATACCAAATATAAAATAAAATTATTTACGTAATATCTAAATTCAGTGATAAAATGTCCGAAAATCATGCAGACGGAATTTAAATAACTTAAAATGAGAAATGATTAAATGAAATAGTTAACCCACTGAACGGACGCGTCAACGGGGGTTCGACAGCGAATTCCTGTTCGAAAACGGACCTGTCGACCCCTTCTCGTTCGCACTCGTATAACTCGTATCGCACACTTTTGAGGAAAAAAAAATATTGCAAAGCGATAATAAATGAAAGAAACTAATTTTGCGTAACGGAACTCCTTTACCTTGCAGGGAAAATAACTTAAAAGTAGCCTTATAACTTTTAAACCGGCAACTCTAGTATGGTACGGTAAGTTCCGTCTGGAATTTACGAAAAGGTTGACTGTTTTGAACGGGAAAAAGGTGGGGAGGGTGGTCGGTGGATGGGTTAAAGGAATGACGTCATAATGCTAGAACAAAATGTGATTTTTACCTATTCTTTTTGTGACAAATTGATAAATTTAACCGCCTGCTCTTAATCGGGGAAAATAGGGCTTGAAATCATGACATGAAATGCTAGAAAAAGGGGAAGAGGGAGGATTT
Organism: Pardosa pseudoannulata; assembly: GCA_032207245.1. Taxonomy (NCBI): domain Eukaryota; kingdom Metazoa; phylum Arthropoda; class Arachnida; order Araneae; family Lycosidae; genus Pardosa; species Pardosa pseudoannulata. The sequence continues at coordinate 4,607 of JAGEOH010000707.1, read as the reverse complement.
CGTACGTTCCTAACGCTAATTCATGGAGAATCTAATATGGTGAGATTCGGGAGCAATTAAATACTTATACTTTTAAAAAATTAGGATATAAAATAATAATTTGAAAAAATTCAAAGAATAAAACAAGAACCTAATTGGTAGAAGGCCACGATGATTAGAGGTGCTAGGATCTTGAAAGCCAATAAGAGATGTTGTAGACAAGGTGTCATGGAACTAAAGTATGATGAGGCTGTTTGTCATCCTGAGACTGAACTCGAACGCTGCCGGGGTTTTAATTCTCTTGCTGCCAGGCACTTATTTTCGAAACAGGTAGAGGGGTCTAACGTACCACTCACTTTTCATAGTTGTTTCGTTTAGGTTCACCGTACCCTCTTTAAGTTCTCTTTGCTGGTTTTTTAAACCTCTTGGTTATCTCCGGCTCTCTCCACTCTCTTCTCCTTTCACTTTTTTCTATTGTTTACAACTTATTATCGCTTGTTAACTGACACACCACACTGTCTCACTTGACCGATATTATCTCTTGTATTATTTTATTGGTAGAGTTACACACCTCGACTTTTGGTTTGCCAAGCCATTAATCAAGTACCTCTTTCTGTACCTCCCAAATTTATAGCGCCTCTAGGTAGATTTAGTAATATGCCACTGCGAACTTGGCCCTTGACTACTCATAAATATTTATATAAATGATCTTTCTTACTTAACATTGAATTCGGTGATAATCTTTTTATCTTGCCTTAGATCACCTCTCCGACTGTAAATTGTGTCAATAAATCTGTCAGGTCCTAAGATTTTTACAATTTAATAAGGTCTGATTTAAATCTCAATATTTCCGTTTTGGTATTTTAATTGAAATTATATTTATTGTTGAAGATATCTAAATCATTTCATTACAGTATTAACGTCTTTCGAAAATAAAGATAGAGTTTTGATGGTTAAAAATTATGAAAATAAAATAATTTACTTATTTCATATGAATTATTAGTAATCCATAAGTAAGCAATGTACCAAATGCTGTGAGAAGAAGTTTTCGCTGGATATTAACCATGCTACCTACTGACAGGCATATTATCTTTTTCTTCTCGATTCGTTCCAGAAGATAAAATATTTCCCCTTGACTATGGGGACTTAATCTATGTTTTTCTATTAATCTTGCTGACGTGGTTTGGATATCTTTCAAACGTTCTGGTATCATGGAGCCGCAAAGAACTTGAGCAATGATCATACAACAACTTTCGATGCCAGTGACGCCACATTGTATTTTTGACACAACTCCCGAGTCAGGGTACAGCAGAAAGAAAGACAGGGAACCATATACTCCCAAAACATTACACAGGAAGAGTATGAATAAAAGACAAGAAAGGTTGTACCTAAGCTTTTCCAAAATTTCCATGATGTTATAATAGAAAGCTGATAAATATTCGTATTCAGTTTTCTGTTTTGCCAGAGATAATATCGATAACTTATTGTCGAAAGCACCCAATATTTCGGCGAAACGATATTCCATACAGCATACCACTGTGGTTATAAGTATAGGTACATAAGAGCACAATAAAAAATATGAAAAGTTACCTAAAATTACCATTAGATTTAAAGTGAATTATTTACTTATTTTATATCCGTAATTCCAAAAATTCGTTTCTTGGCCGTAAATATTGGTATATATTACTACTGATGCAGATAATAGAAACAGGAGTAGGTAGTTAAATATATGACAGATGTTGAAGATATAAGAACTGTTATTGCGGGAAACATGTAGTATATTTCGATATCTATAAATGTCAGTGAGGATATGCAAAATTTGCTTTCTTTTCCGGTGTAGAGTAATCCACAACAGTGAAGAACAAATTAGAAGAAACAAGAAAGCTAGCATTTGTTTTCTCTCATCTTTTGGTAGGGATTTGAAACTGTCAAAGAACCCTAACATTATCATGTGCAATATACATATGTATATAATAGCAGCTCCAAAACGAGAAATATATTTTGACCTTTCAGAACCAAGTTTGCGAATGGGGATTCCGATTAGAGCAACTGCATTCCACAAAGTATTATCTTCCAGACCTTGCACAAACATTTCCTCTTCAGTGGTTTCTAAAATTTCGTAAAATAAGAAATTCAGAGCAGATCCAAAAATAAATAAGAGAAGTAATGAATCTGAAACTTCTAAAAGATTGATTCTGTTAACAACACTAATTTTAACTTAAAAGTTAACATTCAGCTATCGTGCAGAAATAAAATAAAACTATGAAAGGAAAATCAGCAGTAGAAGACAAAAATGAAGTAAAAGTAAATGGTAAATAGCTATCCACATTGAAGTTACTACTAAAGGGCGGAGATATATAAAGCTGAATGACCAAAGCAGAACGAAATGAAAAAAACCCCAAGGTAGATAGGGCTGCTTATGGGCGGAACACATAGCAACAGTTTTAACAAATAAGGCCAGGGTAGATTGGGGATAGAAAGACAGTGATTGGTCAGGATAAAGAGTAATCAATTTCTGAACTTTTAAGTGATTCGCTGTAAAGAGTTTGAGGTAAATTAAACTATTTGATTGATCTGATTTGTACGAATCCTTTGCCTCATTATAGATATATTAGGAACAGACAGAGGTAAAGAAAGTTAAATTTTCCTTTTGGGTGTTTTTTATCTGTACTGTTCCGTATCAGATTTTAAGGGATTGAAATGGTATTTCTTTGAAATTATTTTTGAAAGTATGTATTATGCTGTTATATTTTCCTAAACAAATGTATAAAAACCATTAAATATTTAGTATTTATCACTTTTCTAGTTATTTATGTCGTCGTCCAGGTCATGATTTTTAAATATGACCTGTACCTTTAAAATTTTAAAGGATACTTTTTAAAGTTTTACCCTTGGGTTAACTTCTAGTTTTTAAAATTTTTAATGTTTTTTCAAGGTTTTATAATTTTTTAAGTTTTAAAATTAAATTATTACAAGATTTGATATCAAATTTAGAAAAAATATTTGATGATAGTCGTTTTGTTACCCTGTTTATATGGTTTTCGAAAAGTGAGGTTTAATTATTTGGCTTCCTTTGGTTTAATTTATAATCCAATTTTAAAGGTCTCTTTACGGCTGGATCTTCTGATATAAGTTATTAACATATAGATTCAGAAAGAAGTACATTGATCAACAATATTTCTCAATCATTTTTGATCCTTCAACATAGAGAATAAAAAAAGCGAAAACTAAAATGTCTGCTCTGAGTTTAACTGAGTAAATATTTACAAGAAAGGAGAATTATAAAGTTAACAAAGTAGAAGCTACCAAAAAAGTATGATCATTCTTTTTACCTTCGCCATATGGTGACACTGGTGATGCACACCAAACTTGTAAAAAGGAAAAGTTCATCCATGCTCTATCCCAGAGTTTGTCAACATTTTGTTTCTTCTTACCACTTGGTTGTACTTCATGCTAAATTGTACCACTTTTTAAAAATGATTCTATGTCGTCAAGAAATTCCAATATATATATATATATATATATATATATATATATATATATATATATATATATATATATATATATATATTGGAATTTTTAATTTCCTTAGCTAGATTGTTCACGCGTCTCGAATAACATTTCATGCTTTCTTTTAAAATCAAGCATATTTTACAAAATACAATAAAAAGCTCTTACAATAAAAGCTTATAAAATACAATAAACATTTCTACTGAAGTTTTCTATCCATTTTGATTAGTTTTCGGGTAAATTCAGATTTAAATGAAAAAGCCCTCTTTTTAATTTCATTTACTCTGTAACTTTCATTTTTTTTATCTAAATTAATTCTTTAATTTTTAAAATGCAAATTTTGTAACAAAGCTTAAGATATCTGAAAATGTTGTCAGTTACATTAAATATTATTTTTTATTTATAACATAGTGTGATAAGGTAAATAAGCCAGTAAATGAAATTATTGCGAAATTTCATTTCATGTCAACAAATAGATTACTATGCTAAAAGTAAATTGCGTTTAATTATTACAGGAAATTTCTTTGGTAATAGTAGAAGCGGTATATTATATAATTGTTTACCGTTCCTTCGACTTTCTGTATTGAAACGTCCATTAATGTTACAACGATTGCAACATGAATAAAAAATTCACCTCACCATTAGGGTGTTAAGTTTCTTAAATTTATAATATGTTAGAGCAATTATTTTTACTTTATAGCATATTTAACTAATATATTATATTGAAACTATATTAATTGTGAATAAATCATGAATATTTTCATTTAGTAAATTCAATTTTATGTTGTTTTTATATACTTTTTTACAATATCAAAAGTACAACTGAAATAACAATACTGTAATTAGTGAAAATTTCTGTTCCATTATTGTGTAAGAACAAAGTAACAGAAATGTGTAGATGTATTTCTAGTCATCTGCATCCGTAAAAATTACTGATAGTTGAGTAGTATCGTAAACAAAAGCATGAATAAAAAAAATCTGAAATGAGAAAAATATTAATTTGAAATTGATTATTAGTAATCCATAAGTGAACAAAGAACCAAATGTAGCAAGGCGGTGACTAGGTTCTATGTTAATGATACCTCCAGCTGACATGTGTATTGTTTCCTTTTTCTACT
>JAGEOH010000706.1:30000-31811 GCA_032207245.1 Pardosa pseudoannulata | reverse complement strand
ATCATTAAGATTTCACTATGTTCTAGCGGTTTTACATTAAACATTATATTTACAATTATCCTTGTTTCTACTGCTAAAATTTCAGGAGATAACTCCTTCAATGAATTAGCCATTTTAGGAATGCTCAACCTTTGTTGCTCAACAGAGTAATGTGCCACAGCATATGATAAAAGAGTAAAAATTCTACTTTTGACATCAAGTAAGTTTCCAACTTCTGGGCTTTGACTAAGAGATTCTGAGGTCTCTGTTTTACCCCTTATACTTGGCATGTATGCCAAAACGGCATTTTGATGATTATCTCTAGAGCATAAGATTTCATTGGCGAGTTGATCTCTTTGACATTCTGAAGTATTAACTATAACATTAACAGCTAATTGTTTTAAAGAATGAACTTCAGATATTAGAGGATGGAATAATTCTCTCGGAATGGACAGTTGTTCTGAGGAATGTTCCTTTAAACACTCTCTAATAATATGTGGTTGTGGGGAAATTTCTAGGGTGTCAATTTTTTTCCTCACAAATTCTTCCTCTTGACTTCTACCACCATTCTCATGATTACCTTCAACTGTTATTTCTAAAACACCCACACCAAATGTATGACGGTCAACTACTGGTGTACAAACCAAAACTATGCTTTCAACTGGACTTAAGTCATTTTCAGCTACCTTTACACCTTTCTGATAATTTAACTTTCCATATTTATCATTAATAAAACCATTGGAACCCAACTCATTAGCTAAGTAAAAGGATATATTATTTTGAGTGACCTCATGGGTTTTCAAATTTTCCTTTAAGACTAACTCAGAAGGCGAAATTCTTATAGATTCATCGGATACATTGCCGATTGAATTTTCGTTAGGAATTTCACATATATTTTGCCGAGGTGCCAAATCCTGGCAACTCTTTTGCGATTTTTGACATTGCTCTGCGACGGACTGCTCAAACTTCTCGGAACCTCTGAGTTGTATATCACACGGTGAAACCGAACCGGGCTCCGCTCCTGACTTCACTGTGGAATTTTCCCCTTTTGGTTTTACCCCTTCTTCGCTACACAATTTCTCCCTCGCCTGAGAATGTGTCATCGCACTGATACTCTGATTATTTTTTCTTCTTCGTTTCAGCTAGAAGTATCGCTGAACGATTTCCTAGAAGATAAATACCTGAATCTAATTCATTATCAATAACTGCCGCTTTCGTGCGAATGCAGGATCCCTTTGTGGTACTAACCCAGACCTGAGCTATGGGTAAACATTTTGGACGGGCGTCTAAAGGTTGTTTTACCCAGACAGTTTCTCCTGTGAAATCCCAGGGGAAATATACTTTCGTGGAACCAAATCTATAGACGCGCCAGTGTCGCGCAAAATCTACATTTTCGTACTGTTTACGAAACCCTCACTAATAAAGGAGTCATACATTCTTCTACCCCTTTAATGACTTTGAGCCTATTTGACAACTCTGGATTATTTTCCTTCCGGAAAGGACAGTTTGGTTTGAGGTGATCCGGACTCTGACAAACAAAACACCTGAAAATTTTCCGTTTTCCAAATTCTGTTGCCTTTTCCGAGTCTTTTAATCGGAGACCTTTTAACTTGATCCTCCCGTTTTACTTGCTCTCCGTTATTAACTTTATTTTTTGGTTCTTTTTTATGCCACTGACTTCTCATTTCTCCCGCATTACTTGATTTCTTAACTATTTTAGCCACAGACTCTGAATGATCAACTTTGTCAGCTAAAGTAAATGGTGACTTTATTGATCCCCAGCTCTCTATTAACCGGTCTTTAATTTCAACTGGAACCTCTTTTATCATCTG
>JAGEOH010000706.1:0-25000 GCA_032207245.1 Pardosa pseudoannulata | reverse complement strand
GTAGTATATTATAAGTCAAAGATCCCGATATAAACTTTACTGCGAAATTTCCTCATTCCATATTTTCTCAAACGCAGGAGGAGCCGAACGATGGCCGAATGGTTAGGGTGCTGGTCTTTGGAACCGGAGTTCGTGGGTTCGAATCCCACTGTGGCATGGATGTTCGTAGCCGTTTGGAATTGGCTTTAAGCAGTAGGTCCCAGTCTCATTAGCCCTCATGTTGCAAAAAGTAGACCGTAGCGCTCCAAACCAAACCAAACCAAACGCAGGAGGAAGAATAGACAACTAACGCAGATATTTATGTAATTGCACAAGTATTGAATCTGGGATGGAAAGCTGTTACTCATTTAGTATTACTAGAGAAGCACGTACAGCTTCAAGGACTGCTACGGAAGTGAGTTTGGTCCCCGTAATTTGGAAGCAGAAGGGCCCCAGGCTTGGTCTGTCGTTTGAACCCAGAAGAGCATCCGACCAAGCGCCTATTTTACTTGTCATACCCCATTAGTGAACACACGGTGTTTGGACGGCTTGAGCCTCGAATCCATACCCCTACCCTCCTCGGCTATGAGTTTGACGCTTTTGGTGACTGAGGTACCGCAGCTTCATTCCATTTTCAGGTACATCATTCCCTTGCTATTTAAAAATATTTACTTTTAAACGATTTTTTATTAATATATAATGCTGATATAGTTTCGTTTTTATACTGGGGATTTTATTTCAGCTATCTTATCTTTAAAGCAAATATACATTTCTATTTCGCTTACATTATATATATTTATATATAATTTTGATTCTTGGTTGATTTCCTAGTTTGCTAGGATAAAATTTTTGTCTTCGATCCTGTAGCCTTGCTACCTTGCCCTAGTTTTTCTAAATTAAAAAGAAAAAAAAATATTTACTCATGTGTAACCTTACAGCGCTTAATCTTAAATCGGCTAGACACTGTTTACCTGGCATCTCGTCTGATGTACTTATCTCTCCCATTTATTCTTAATTTTGTTTTTGTGTTATGTGTTCTACCCAAACTCAAGCAACCATTGCCTAGTTTTATTTTTCCATTACCCATTCATAGCCAATTCAAATCTATTAGTTATTTACCCAAATAGTACGTATCACAGGACTAGAGGGCTAGGCCCAAGAAGTTCTGTGCCAAATGATATCTGTGAAGCTGTGACGCTTGGTTGGTTGGTTGGTTTGGAGCACTATGATCTACTTTTTTGCTTGCAACACGATCTTGATTCTTGGAAATCTGTCTTTAAATAATTTCGAGTGTGGACAACTGGGCCTATACTTCAAAATAATACAAATTACATTACTTTCCGAAAAGCATTGTTACAATGTCGTTATGATACCAGAAGGCAATTTTGGTAAATCGGTCCCTGTATTTACACCTCTATGTTCGTGGGGAACTTAGCAATATAAACAGTTAACCTTTAAGTTCTTGGACTTTTATTCTAGGTTAACCCATTAACACATTTGCCTGTATCTGACACGGGCGAAATTCAAAATAAACATGTAATCAAATCGTTTACCCTTTGTATAGCAGTTTTAATTTTTACCCCCTCCCTAGTCACCCCCCCCCAAAAAAAAACCCCTTCAAGCTTAAAAGGAGTTATTATGTACGCTATTCTCATTCATAGAGAAAAGAACATATTGAGAGAAAGAGCAAAATGCTCACCCCCTATGTTCAATCCATTTTCATCGTTGTATATAGAGCTGCAAACCGACCACTCAAATAAACTTTCATATACAAAAAGAGATTTTGTTAATTTTTCTGCTCTCCCTAAATTGCTTATTTGCAAGCAATGATCATCGTATATCAATAACTGCATTGAAAAGCTAGACAATTTATTCCAATTAGTCGTATTTTTTTCTTCTGACATCAGTGTTTAGTCTAGCCAGATAAATCATTGTTTTTGAAATCATATCTGTTAATTAGGCCTCAATGTATATGATTCACACGAGAATTTTCACATGCTGCAAAGTAACCTTGATAACATTTTTTTTTTCTGCTTTAAGTGCTTCTAACGTGTATATTAGCAATTTTTTTTATTCTTACGATTGGGGAGGAATATAACATGAATTCTTTTTAAGTTCCAGTTCGACGAGCTACAGCCACGTCTGAAAACGAGTTTTGTCAAATTTGTTTTAGGAATAATAGGAATCCCCTTATCCTAGAATTTCAGGAATTCTTTTATGGGGCGATAAAGTGAATTAACATGGTTTTGAAGTAAAAGAAAAGATATTAAAATCTATCGATTCTTTTGAGGGACTAAGAGTGGTTAGGAGATAGATTACGTTCAGAAATTAGAAAATAAAACAGAACTGAAGTATGTTATAAAATTATAAGACAAGTTAAAAATTTCCATTCTTTCTCATCAGAGATGCATCATTTATACTAATTTATTGGTAGGTTGGAGAATTAAAGTAGTTTTTAGAGGGATTCATATAAAATAAAACGAATCGAATACTTTTTTTTTTTTTCGTACCAGAGGATTTTTCTGCATCATGTTGTTATATAAGTATTTTAAGACAAATTTTGTTTATGACATAGTCTAAATATTTTTGCTTTAACTGTTAGACTTTAACTGTAGATATCTAGAAATGTTGAAAAGAAGGGGAATAGGGAAGACATTCAGAATAAAAGGTGTTTCTTTGAACTGTAACTAAAATGGCATTCTGAAATGTGCTGTCTGAAGTAACATTACGAAACATTCAGCTTGCACAACGGAAAAGGAGAGTCTGCAAAGGAATTTGGTAGGATTCATAATCGTTTAAAGACTGATATTCCCACATTTTAAATTTTAAAAAAAATTATGAAATGTAGGAAAGATCTATCCGCAAAAAGAAGTTAACAGCTTGGTGTAAGTTCCAAGCTTGCAAAAAGAAAAAAAAAAAAAAAAAAGTACTAGTGGGCTCGTAAAATAACACAGCACACTAGTAAGCAAGTGTGATTGTATGGCGCAGTTTGAAGTCGCACTGCTGTTATTCTCGAAGGAGAGCGTATGACCAACATGTCGTTTAGAAAGTTGAATATGCAGCAGACCTTTTTTTAAAACTCTTTTTGTGTATAGAATTGAGAATTCAGAACATTTTTAGAAATTCTAAACCTATGATAACATACCTCTCAGGGAAGAACAGTTAAAAAAAGAAATTTCTGACTACATATGACAAAATGATTTTAATAAAGATTTAGTTCGTGACCATGGTCAAATAACTGAATTATGAAGAGATGTTGGACGCAATAGCTGTAATTTAAATATAAATATTCATACAGGATCTCCATGATCATGACCAATCGATGGCCAAGTGGATAGGGAGCTGCTCTTCGGAGTTCATGGATTAGAATCCCACTAATGGCGTGGATGTTCGAAGCCATTTGAAATCGGTTTTAAGTAGTAGTTACCACTCTCTTTCACAAAATCCTTTTTTTTTAAGGGTGTGGTAAATACAGGATAAATTATTGTGGAGGCTCTCCCCACTAGTACCGCCTAAAGTACTACATTCTTTGTTTTTACTTTGGTTTTCTGGATGCCCATTTTGGATTCTCCGGCTTGGGTTTGGATGTTTCCACGTGTATTTTGCGTAAGTCCTTCTTTTGTTTTCTTAAATTTTATTTTCTTCATAGTTTGAATTTTGGGGAACAACGCTTCCTGAAACTATCACTAGTGTCGCATGTAAAAATGAAAAAAAAGTTTTAGTATTTTATTGGTAATAGAGCGTATTTTTCGAATTTTGTGACTGAAACGTTATTTCCGAAAGGACTCAAATGAAAAGAAAAGGGCATACATTGGAAGTTTTTATAGATTTCATGGCCTAGTTAACTCTTCTCTAGGAGACATTCACCACTATGATACAGATACAGGAATAAAGGTAATAAAAAAAGTATTTTTATGAAAAATCGCATTTATTTAACAAAAAAAAAAAAAATTAAATGCACTGAATGGTAAAAATATAATTTTAAAAACAGCGCATGAAAAAGAAATTGTGGAGAAAGTTCCTATATGAAAATTGCAATGTGCTGAAACAGAGGAGTTGCTTGAGGAGCTTCTGTAGAATAAGGGTTAGATGTTATGACGGGTTCTCCGACTAAAAATAAAAGCTTGGGGCGCTCAACATATACGAACTACATATCACATAAGTATTTTAATATAAATATTCCTTTTATAATAATATCTGTATTTAAAATATGTTGACATTGACACTGATTTCAATTGCGTCCAACGCTTTTATTTTTAGTCGCATAAGCCAACATAACATCCAGCCCTTATCCTATAGAAGCTCCTCAAGTATTTTCTCTATAAATACGCATTAAAATTTTCTTATAGGAGCTTTTCACACAAATTCTCTGTCATGCAATTTTTTTCTATTCAGCGCCTTTTTAATTTCTTTTTTTCCTTTTTTTTTTTTTTTTTTTTTTTTTTTTTGTTAAATAAAAGCGATTTTTTTAAATAATGTTCTTATATTAATTTCATCTTCAACCTTTTTAGTCTCAAATTTTGTAATCAATTTTCATCTGTAATTTTTTCAACTGATGCTAAATCAATCATCAGACATTTAAAAATTTTCAAATTATTTTTTTTTCATTAAGTGTAAATTTTACATTGCAGGATAACAATGGTAAAAGGAATTTTAAAATTTTAATATTTTTTAACAACTCAAAAATGGTAATAATTTATTTAAAAGGCTATAATTACCTTTCATTTACATAATTAAAAATCATAAATGTAAATCACAATTTTTAGATAAAAAATATGTTAATATACAAATATAAAAAAAAAATTAGTTTTATTACGGTGAACATATAAAAACGCTCAAGTATACAAGAAAATTATAAAGTTTATATATTTTTAATTTATCAGTTATTTATATATATCACATGAATACTGATTTATATCCCATAAAAAATTATCCAGAACGAATCCCTATATGTATAAAAATTAAGAAAATAATATTTAGTTATAAAAATATTTTGTTTATAATTTTTTTTTTTATAACTAATTATTTTATTTTATATTTTATATAAATATATATCATAAATTATAAAATTCTATATCTAGCTATAATTAGAAATTAGTTAAAAAATTAAATCACAACACAAACTTAGTTAAATAAAAGTGATTACAAAAATTTATATTTTTTAAAGAAGATTTTTTTTTAATTTTTTTCATATTTAAAAGCTTTTTAAATTAAATGCAAATAAAATTAATATATAATTTTCTTCTCATTTTATAATAAATTTTTCGTGTTAATGTAATTTTTATCTGTTATAATTTTCCAAAATATTGTAACAATTGATTGAACTTTACTTAATTATTTTAATAATTTCAATACATCATATTAAAAATATAAAAAAAATAACAACTTGCATCCATTTTTGCATATCATGAAATTTTTATCTTTATGGAGATTTATAAAATTTTAAATATTTTATTACAAATAAAATATGTATATATATTTATATTAATATATTATATTACATAATTAAAATCTAAATAAAAAATATAAAAAATAATATAAATCCCATAGTATAAATATAATACGTTTTGATAAAAACCGTAAAGAAAAAACGCACTTTACAGTACGGTGAACATGAGTGGGATCGAAACCACGCAGTCAAGTCAGAGTCACATACATTACCTCCGCGCCTCAGAGGGAAGTGTTATAATATCGTGTTGCAATTATCAGTTATGTCTCATTTCCATGCATCCACCAGTAATCTGACTGAGAGGGCTTGGCCAAGGGAAGTCAGGAACGAGAGCTCCTGAGCGATGTCCTGAGCAATGAGGGAAGGCGCATAAAAGAAAAGCTTTTTCCATATACCAAAACTGAATTTTTTTTCTCCAATCTAATTTTTTTATAATTGTATATAGTATTATCACCTGAAATGTACTTATGTGCAAAATTTCAGATATCTAGCTATTTAGAAAGGTAGTTAAAAAAAAGATTACAAAATACAACTGACACACAACTGAAGTTAAATAAAAGTGATTACAAACGATTTACACGTTTTGTAAGCGATAGATTGGATTTTTTAAGATTTCTGTCCATATTGTGACCACCCCGATGAATCTGAAAAAATGTGAGCATATTTGAAAATTTCATATCTATTATAAATCTCCTGGAACATTTATGAAAGATAAATACACGTTTTTGCGTGTTAAGCGCGTACTTTCTTAGTTCTGTGATCGAATTCGGATTCCCAATGAATCCAAAATATGTGCATGTATTTGAAAACTTTATTTATTGTAAACCCTAATGAACTACTGTTTACAAAAAGTCAATACCATCATACGAAAAAGTGAAAAAATGTACATCTTGCATCACTGTTTTTGCATATTCATGAAGTTTTTATCTTTATGGAGATCCCTGATCGACCCCGAAGGAAATTGTGTGAAAAATTTTAAAATTTTATATATTATATGCTATCGTATACTTATCTTTGAGAAACATTCACCACTATGGAACGAAAGAATGAAAAAATAATAATAAAATACACATTTTTTTAATTACAGGTGATAGCGCAGATTTTTCGAGATTTCAGGAAAACATACTGTGACCCTGATGGAGGCGAAAAATGTGAGTGTATTTGAAAATTTTGTATGTTTTAAATCTTTGGGATATCCTCTACAACAGTTCCGTACAAAATAGTAAAAGCAAATTACGTATTCTTAAGTGGTATTGTGTAATTTTCGAGTTTTGTGTCAGTATTGTGATACACGATGGACTCGAAAATATGTGCACGCATTCGAAAATTGTTTATATTTTGAAACTTAAAAAAACTACACTTCCTGAAACAATCCTCAGTGTCGAACGAAAAAGTAAAAAATAAAATAAAATAAAAAATAAAAATACTCGTTTTATCGGTAATAGAGCGTAATTTCGAATTTTTGTGTCGATATCGCGAATACCTCCCTGTCAGCCTAAGGTAGTTTTTTGTGCAAAAATATTTGTAGGGAAAGATGTTTTGATTAAAGTTGGTGCAATTAGCCATAGTAATTATGCAAGATAGACGCCCAAAATATACCGGCTTCGTAGCCGTTCGGAATCGGCTTTGAAAAGTAGGACTCGATTTTATTAGCCGTCATGTAGCAAAACAATAGACATAGCTCTCCAAACCTTAAGGTTAATGGTAAAAAAAGGGGCGAATAATCCCCAGAAAAGGATTTTACATCTTTTGAACTATTTAAAAATTTTATTTATGAGCCATGTTCATCTTATAGCGGTGTGATAAAAAATCGTTGTAATAATAATAAAAAAAAAAGGGCGAAACAATTTACATATCTTTTTTTTCTGGTTGACAGTATTAACCCTTTGTATTCTTGTATTTAAAGTTTCTATTTTAAATGTCGCAATATTTGCAACAACGGAGTGCAAAAGGTTAAATATTTATCTGTATAATGAATCATCTTTTTCTCTGAAGGGAGAAAGGGGAATGATTCAAGTTCGCTCGAAACCAGTGTACAGAATTGCGCAAGATCTACTTCGAATAAAATCTCAGATCAATAATTCTGTCTAGACGTCTTTTAGACGTACGGAGGTAAATAAATCGAAACAGAGGACAGGCATGCTAGAAAAATATTGAAAACGCTAATATAAAAAGCCAATTCGTCATCACGAAGAATTATATGCAATTCTCTGTTATACCGAAAGCATCACAACTATTTGCCCATTAATATACATTTCAGAAGACACAGAAAACTATGTGGCGATAACACCTATATTCTAACAGGAGATAAACTGATGTAGAATATTTAGACCAAATAGATGCAAAGAAAATAAATGCTTATGGGTATAAATTATGTCAAGATTTAAAAAGACTCTTCCGTGCTCACTAACTAGGCCATTTAAGATGATTCTCTAAAAATCTTAATGAATTGGAGTTCAAACGAGATCTTGTGCTAACGGAAGATACTATTTTTAGGAGAATTAACTGGCCCTTAGTAAGAGTAATGAAAACTTTCCCCAGTAAAAGAGAGATTGATTCAAGTTAAGACGAAATTTGGTATTGTTTTTACACACTCTTTAAAGATTAACCACCTGAAGTACAATGGGGATAAACCTCACTCAGAAAATCTCCCGGCAATACCATCTTCAAATTCCAAAGGAGTCATGTCATCTTGATTTCGGAGGGTAATCTTCACCCTAAACTTTCTCTTGTGTAACGGCTCTGAATGAGAATAAAATTTGAACTTTAACATCACTGAAAATTTTATAGATCCTTTTACATACAATGGACAGCAAAATACTCGGGGATAGTTTGCGTCAAATCGTCTTTATTTTTTAACAAAACTTTTAAACTCTTTTGCTTCTACAAGTGAGTGTTACCATGGCTCAGAGAAGGAATACTATGAGGCTCAGTTCTCCTCCTTCCCCAATCTTGTGCTGGAATTTCAGCACTGAATTGGGGAAACCACCGGTATTTTCTGGGCTGAAAACAAATGATAAGAGGATATAATTCGTAAATTTAATATTGATTTCCGACATTGCATTAACAATGATGAAATTGAGTCTGTTATTCCTGTTGAAATTTATTCTGCCATTAAAATCTTCCTAGTTAAAAAGATCCGGGTATTGATGAGATCAATAAAAATACCATTAAGTATACTACATTAACTACTCTTAACTTAAGTATACTACATTACTGAATTAATTGCAATGTAATGCCAAATATTTCTCTTGGTCTGGAAACGTACTGTGATTTTACCTGTCAAAAAGCCAGATCATGATACGCATGTACCCCAAACCATAGACCCTTTAGGGTCGATCCCATCAAAGTCGTTTAACGCTATCCGCGATTAATCTCGGTTTAAAGTGAGAATTGCGTTCCCCCATTGATTGGCGCCACGGTTAATCATTGCTAATCGTAGTTAGCCGTTAAACGACTTTGGTGGGATCGGCCCTTAGTCAGCTCTCTTGTCTATGCAAGCTGGTCGAGCCTATATTGTTCTCTTAGATCAGTGGCTTCCTTAATACTAACAACCTCATCGCTAACGCCCAATTTGATATCAGAGCCGGACAGTCCACTATATACCTGTTTGCTTAGGATGACAGAATTCCTCCATAATGGGTTTCAAACAATAAACTAAATCCATTTTTTTACATTGAGAAGGCATTTGACAGGGATTGGCATAGCGGTCTCATTTACAAGTTAAGTAAGCTCAGGATGTCAACCCAACTTCTGCAATTACTGAGTAGCACCAAGGTGAAGGTCAAGGTAGTTGGTTTTTACTGAATGCCTAGTATTGAAAAAATGCACCACTTCAACCTCCGAACGAATAAAGATCAAAATCTTAATGTATTGAATCAAGAAACAAGTTGCTAGACGAGAACTTAGTACGCTTACAGCAGCTATCGAAAAACGAAAGTAAAAAAGCTGTAAGGTGAACTGAGTCACACCTTTCCCGATAGATCTTTAAACAGGGGAATGGTATTTCCTATGGATCCACCCCCTCTGAAATTATATTATTTAAGTAAACATTTTCATCTATTAATTAGATATTTTTGTGTAAATCATTGTGCTATATACAATTATTAAAAATACTATTATTCTGAAGCGCATGAAATTATTCGTACACTAATTTAATCGCTACATCGCATCAGAAAATTAAATTTTTATCTTGTATAGGACGGATGCACAACGAAATTAATTTTCTGGGTGCGGCCTTGAGTCTTTGTTATTTCAAAATCCTCGTCAGCCTATTCCAGCCAATCAAGAAACGGCATGGTGGACGACCTGATGAAAATGGAAAAAAATTTCATTTTCGCCAGGTCGTCAGAATTTCTCTCGGAAAAAGAGCCTAGGAAAAAAAAAAGTAAATATATCTAAGGCAATCAGGGGTCGGCAACCTGTTTGTCCTTAAGGGCGCAATACTAAATTTGAAAATCACCGAGGGCGCATATTTTACAGATAATCAACAGGTATAAATAGGCATTAAAAAAAACAGATTTTTTATAACTTTTTTTTGTTGGTGTCATACCTAATGATACATATAATTCAGTGTGAAACTTGAGTGTCTTGCAACGTGTTTATAGCTGAAACTATTTCTTTTTTATTTTTAAATTCTTCAAAAAGTGAATCAGCAGCTTCTAACATGGCTTCTTTCACTAATTCTCCATCTGTAAATGGTTTTTTATTCTTAGCTAGCAAATGCGATATTTTATATGACGCGATCGTTGCTGCTTTATGTTGTTGCAGTGGTTTAGTAAAAAAACTTTGCTGGTTAGTTATTGAACATTTTAAAGAAATAATTTTTTTTCTTCTAATTTCAGAGTTCATTGGATAGTCACTATCAAAATTGGTATGAACGGTCTTAAAATGTCGTTCAATATTACTTTTCTTGGGAATCGCAACACTATTATTACACAACAAACAAATACACTTCCCTTTGTAATCAACGAAACAATATAGATGTTCCCATTCATCGTTAAAATAATATGTTCTTTTTCTTTTACATTTATCCATGAAAGGGTTTTGAAAGAAAATAATTATTTCGGATTACTTGGTAGTTTTAAATGCTTGGTCTATTCAAAATACGATCACACACTAACAAAAAATACGTGCGTGTTATTAGATAAGCTCAAGGTTAGCAAACTGCTAATCTATGCACAATCCTAAACTCCCAACTGACCCTAACTTGCCCTGTAAAACGCCGTTTTTTTTTGGAACAAGAGTAAAGTATACTCGCTTCTTGGGCCTTTATTTTAATTCATACATTGTTTTTTTTTAACATTAAGTCCCCCAAGCGAGGGTGCGCAAAAAAAATTTTTAAAAATAAAAAAAAAATATCCGTAATTCGGGGGCGGCCATTTGACCGTCCCTAAGCGTTTCCGCCGCGTTTTTTGGCAGACAAATGCCCTACGCGCGGCCCCTGTTTTCCCGGACCTAAGGCCCAATCAGGAAAACCGCTCGGTTTAAACGGTTGGGAACCCCGTTTGTGGGTTTTTTTTTTTTTTGTTTTTTTTTCCTTACTCCCGCCGATAGACTCCGGGATGGGTCGCCGCGTTGCCCCCCCCCCCGTTCCCCAAATGCAATCATAAACGCTAACGGTGACGTGATTCTTACTCTCTCCATGTCGTCATCAAGCGCCGCTGCTGATTGGTTACAACAGGTGGGCAGCCTTAAAACGATTTATTTCGCCAAATGTATAGTTTTGGGGAAAAGGGTAAAAATTATATTTCTGCTTTAATATAAAACTAAATCCAAACCGTGTAAGAACTGAATAAGACATATTTAAAAAGCAAAACCTTACTTATTTTAACAGTTCGGGAACAAAAATATCTAAAACAATGATTTCTTCAATTCTCTGCTTTACCTCTCCTTAAAGCTTTATTATATGTCTGTTTACAGAGATAAAAACTAAATGGGTTCTTATTTTGATTTGATAATGGACTAGCGTTCCTAATTTTCTGTTTTTCCTCTCCCAACATGTTTTCTGTCTTTCAGCATGACGCTTCCTTTAGTCATTCAATAACTTTTTTATACTACTAGCTTATGCATTCTATATTTTTTTTTTCCTTTTCCTATCACATCTTTCTTTTCCAAAATATTCCTTTACTTTAATAGCGTCTCTTTCTATGTTTCGCTCTTCTGCTTTTAAATGTTTCCATTACCTAACAAAATTAATGCATTTACTATATAAAAAATAATAAAAATAAATAATTTAAATCTGTCACAAATTTAAAATTATATAACAAAAACCACCTTTTTAGTAATACTTGGAAATAAATTAATTGCTGAGCACTAAATTTTATAACATTTTTAATTATAAAATTTAGCCATTGAACCATATGTCTGAGAACAGGTTTTATCCAGTAAATCCAAAACAAAAAGTTGTTGTAGAGAATTAGTAAAATTGTTGTCATACCTATGTAATGTCACACTTGTAGCATTAATTAAAAACATTTATTTATGAAATGTAGTAATTAGATATGCCTGAGAACATGTTTTATGCAGTGAATCTAAAAGATCAAGTTGATAGGCCCAATAGGTTTTGCTAAAATTAAACTTATTTATTTTTTATATTTTCGATTTTCATTGCAGAGATTACATTCATAACATTACCTTAAATTCAAAATTACTTAAAATTTAAAATTCTCACACATAGATAGCGCCACCATCCATGGAGGTTCAATTTATAAATTTTCCTGTACTGTTTTTCTTCTTATTTTCTGTTTGCACTACCACTTTTCTTTTCAAAATATGACTTCTGATTTCATTCTTTTTTTTTTTTTTTTTGGCGTATCAGAAATATACACTGTTTACTATGTTTTCAATTCCTTCTGTTTTAGACACCTTTGAAGTTATATTATCTCCAGGTTATATCCTCTTTTGATGTTCATAAGATGCCTATGGTGAACTTTCATACAGTTTTAAGAAATGTAGAGTTCAGCAATATTTATTATATTGCAGATATTTCTATCATCCATTATTATTATTTATTTTTATACAGCAGGAATTGAATAACATTTAGACAATGGAGAGCTAGTTTGTGTAATGGAACAGAGACCACAGGTCGCACTCAATTCATACAGACTTTTTCAGGGCGACAAGAAAAAAGTATTCTTTTTCAACCACATAAAACTGTGCAGGAGTGTAAAGCAGTTCAGGAGATTGAATACTACTAGGGCATAGATGTTTGTAGCCGTTCCAAAGTGGCTTTGAGTAGTAGGCCCCGGTCTCAATAGCTCCAAGTTGCTAAAGAGTAAATAGTAGCACTCTAAACCAAACCAAACAAATGCTGTTGATTAAATATATATTTTTTTTAATGTTGGCCCAATTAAACGCAAAACATAGGGAATGAAAGTAACTGATTCTAGAACCACCGAGTAACTTTATTTTACTACTGATAAAAATCGTGTAAATTGGATAATTCATGTAATAAATTTATTTGGTATTAATAAAATTAAGTTTGAAAATCAAAACCTGCTCACATAGCAGCACTACCACCTGAAACAAATTCACTGCATCCCCCCAGCCCCTGAGATGGTTTTGTTCCTGTTGATAACCACTAGTAAACATGAATGTATGTCACATATCTGTGTACATGTTCATAAGTATCTATAGCTTAGATACATCTTTCTGTTTGTTTGAAATAAACAGCTTGTACATTTTATTTTACCAAAATTCTACTATCACTTGTTTTTCTAATACAGTATATTAAGTACTTTAATTCAATAGATAATAAACTCTTATATTTTTAATATATGACAAATATAAACATACTTTGTCAGCAATATTCAAATTGTTATGACTTAATGATTTTTGTATGTATGTTCTTTTTCGCACAAAATATCTGTAATTGATGGAAGAATAAATAGTAATAAAAAATGTAAAGAAGTTTAATTCTCAAAACTGATTGACTTTCAGAAAACAAATAAAAGTAAAATTGCAATCAGAATTATGCAAAAATGACTAAAGTTTCTATTGTATTAGATACATTAGTTATTCAAATATTTGTTTGGAATCTAATTGTACTATTCAAAAGCAAATTATATAAGAAAATTTTCAATTCAAATATTTTAGTTATTGTATTTTCAATATTAATAAAAGTTCTCGAACAGCCATAAAAATGTTATTGAAATAAAGTACACAGTCACTAATTATTAAATATTAAAATGATTAGAGAGATAGATGATTATAGTAATTTTTAACACCTTGAGCACCTTAATTTATTCCAACAATTTTTAAAGATTTTAAACACTTATTAAGAGTTTATTATTGAATAGCTCTGTCTGTTTGTCTGTTGCAACTCAAAATGAAGATATTTATAAAACAATATCTAGATATATTTAATATTTATTCAAACATTATACAAAATTATTATACTGTTATGAACATTTCTTACTGCAAGTGGAAACATACAGCAAAATTATAAAAATTGTCTCTCTCAATCAAACAGCAATTTTCTTTTAAGTGTAGTAAGACTTTACAACTCAGGCATATTTCATGCTTTGGAAGTGGTATAAGTGATTATGGCAACTGAACAATAATAAAAATAATATTTTAATAAAAACACACTCCTGAAAAGAGAAATTATAACGATATATTAAACCAAATTATTAGAAAAAATTATATTAACATTTGAAATGAAAGTGTTTGTATAAAATTATCACAATAATAAAATCACATAGCTTCAAAAATTTTAATTTTGGCATAAACTTAAAGTAAAACTTTTCATGAAAATACATGTAAAAAAGAAATTACATAATCCATGATGACTATTTTATCTAAGATTGTAATGAATCCCAATTGTTCCAAGTTCAAACTAAGTAAATAATAAATATATTAAACATAAAAGATTAAGCATTAAACAATACACAAGTGAAGGCATAAATAAACATATCACTACTACTAAAAATAATCAAAAATTAATGATAACAATCCATACTGATAAGATACAAAGTGAAAATAATCTTATATCTTGGTTCTAATACAAAATTCATGAAAAATATTTTAAAATAAAATCAGAAAGTAAATATAAATGTAAAAAACGTCAAGAATATAATACTACAGGATTAGAGTCACTCGGATAATTTTGGTAATATAATAATAATAAACCAGAAAAACAGTAAAAGTATTCACAAATATTCAGTATATAAATATAAATAACAATAATTTATTAAATATAAATTAAATTTTAATTAAAATTTTAATAATTAAAATTTAATAAATGCATAAGTCCTAATTTATTATCAATTAAATTTATAAAAATTAAACACAACATTATCTTCAATAAATGTCTGATATGTACATACTTTATATCATGAAATGGAAATATGATAAAAATAAGATTTCTAAATAAAAATTAAACCTAAATAACCTACACTTACTAACTAGAAAATGAGTATTTAATATTCACTCCACAAGAAAAAGCTTGACCAAAAAAAAAAAAAAAAAAAAAAAAAAAAAAAAAAAAAAAAAAGAAAAATAAATTTCATAAAAGATTCACATATCATAATTTCTCTTTCGAAATATGAAAAGTATATTCTAATAGTAAATGCAATAGACTTCAAATATAAAAATGATACTAAAATCTCTTAACTGCTAAAAATGGCATAATCTCAAACACATAATAAGAACTAATCAGAAATAATAAAAATTTCATTATGAAAAGATTATAGAAGAAAAAAAAGATTTATTATATGTATTAATTTTTTAAAAATACATAATTACTGAGATAAAAGAAATTTATACCTTAAAAAAAAAGAATAAAATTAATTATTTTTTAAAGTTTCTGTTACTAAATTCCTATTCTAAATAGAAATTTCATATAATTTTACAGCTCAAGGGGAGTTTCATACCTAATATGTACACTATTAGCATTTAAAGAGATAACTGAAAGTGTACATAGAGTTGACTGTTGAAAACCAAAACATTATTAAAATATAGGAAAATAATAGAATATGAATGGTGAAAATGTATATTGTTAAACTATAAAGTAAAAACAGTGTCATAATTTAGTTCCCATGCAGTACACATGAAAAAATATTTCTAAATATAAATTTAAATACCTCCAGAATACAATACTACAGAAATAGAGTGACTCTTGCTCAAAATAACTTCATTGTAATCAAAGTATTTTTGATGGGTACCTAGAAAATATAGAAAATTAAGCTAAACAAAAATATACAATATACATTTATGAATTTATAATCAAATAACTTATTACAACTAGTGCAGGTTTTGTAATGAAAAAATAGATAAAATTATAAAAATTAAACATAACCATATTACCTTTCAGAAATGGAATGGAATGGATGCTATATAGAAACTTTGGATCATGAAATAGAAAAATAAAACTAATGGTAACATTTCTAAATAAAATTTAATTAAAATGAATGTTGATATTCATACTAAAAAAAGCATTTAATACTTCATTCACACAAAAAGCCTTAAAAAAAAAAGAACAATGAAGGTAAAAAAATATTCACACATGATAATTTATGTTTCGAAGAATTTAAATTTTGAACTAACATAGGATACATTAGAAGCCTTCAAATACAAAAATAATTCAATACATTTTTAAAAGATTTATTGTGCTTTTGTAAAATGTACATTTTTCTTCACTCAGAGAGTAATTGAAATCTATAAATGTTTCAAAACCTATCCTCTCATACCATATTGATCAAATCAGAAATCACAAAATGTCCTTGCACAATAATGGATAAAAAAAAAGTATTCCTTGAATTTATTAATGTTTTTAAATGCATAATTACTGAGATAAAAGAAATATATACTTTAAGAATAAAGATTTAAAATAGGAGTATTCTCTGAAGTTTCTGTTACAAAATTCCTATTTTAAAAAGAATTTTCTCATAAGAGATAAAATTTCAAAGGAAATTTTGTACCTAACATATACACTCTTACCTCTAAAATAAATTAATGAAATTGTGAAAAGAGTTGTTTGTGTAAGAATAAAATTTTATTAAAATCTAACTAAATAATGAAAAATTAATGATGAAAAATGAAATTGTCAATCTACAAAGTAAAAACAGTTACATATTTTGGTTTAAATGCAGCATTAGTAATACACTATTTCTTTACATAAATTTAAATACCTCAAGAATACAAAACTACAGAATTGGAACCACTCTGGCTCAAAATAACTTCTTTGTAATCAAATTAATTTTGGTAAGTATGGAAAAAGTTTGAATGATAATTAAAGTAAAAAAAAATATTCTGCAAAACATTAACAAATATTTGAATAAAACTAGTGGATATTTTCCAACCTAAAAACAGTTAAGTTTTTCAATATTAAACGCAAAGATATTTTCTTCAAATAATAGAACGTGTTATATGAAAATTATATATCATGAAATAGAAAGACACTAATAAGGATAAGATATCTCAGTAAAATTTAATTCTAATGGCCCAAACATACATACTAAAGGATGAATATTTAATACATACTTAACAAGAAACATTTTGACAAATAAAAAGAAGAACAAATTTCATAAAATATTCACATATCTTAATCTCTGTTTTTAAAAATAAAAAGTTTATTCTAATATTGGACGTAATATTAGCCTCCCAATATACCAAATCAAAATGATTGGGTAAATTAAGAGAAAATTGAGGTATAATTGAGGTAAATTATACCTCAAGAATACAATACTACAGAAATAGAGTGACTCTTGCTCAAAATAACTTCATTGTAATCAAAGTATTTTTGATGGGTAACTAGAAAATATAAATAATTAAGCTAAACAAAAATATACAATATACATTTATGAATATATAATCAAATAACTTATTACAGCTAGTGCATGTTAACGAAAAATTTATGATGAAAAATGATATTGTCAATCTACAAAGTAAAAAATTTTTTATATTTTGGTTTATATGCAGTATTTGTGAAAAATATCACTACCTAGATTAAACAAGTACTTTTTAATATTAAAAGTACTTTTTTTCATACTCAGAAAGAAACTAAAATCTCTTAACTGCTCCAAATGGCATATTCTCAAACACATAAGAAGTAAACAGAAATAATAAAAATTTTATTATAAAAACAAAATGGAAGAAAGATTTATTAAATGCATTAATTTTTTATAATATATAATTACTGAGACAAAAGAAATTTATACTTTTAAAGAAAAAGAATAAAAATAACTATTTTTTAAAGTTTTTGTTACTAAATTCCTATTCTAAGAGAGATTTCATATAATTTTAAAGCTCAAAGGGAGTTTCGTACCTAACATGTACACTATTAACATTTACAGAAATAACAGAAAGTGTGCATAGAGTTGACTGTTAAAAAATAAAACTTTATTAAAATATAGGAAAATAATAGAATATGAATGGTGAAAATGCATATTGTTAAACTATAAAGTAAAAACAGTGTCATAATTTAGTTTCCCATGCAGTACACATGAAAAAATATTTCTAAATATAAATTTAAATACCTCAAGAATACAATACTACAGAAATAGAGTGACTCTTGCTCAAAATAACTTCATTGTAATCAAAGTATTTTTGATAGGTAACTAGAAAATATAAATAATTAAGCTAAACAAAAATATACAATATACATTTATGAATACATAATCAAATAACTTATTACAGCTAGTGCATGTTAACGAAAAATTTATGATGAAAAATGATATTGTCAATCTACAAAGTAAAAAAATTTTTATAGTCTGGTTTATATGCAGTATTTGTGAAAAATATCACTACCTAGATTAAAGAACCTAAAATATTTAACATAGAAGAGCTATAAAAGTAGTGTTTTCTAAACTCTGTTTATGTTTATCATTGTTAAAATTTTAAAAATGAATGTCATAAATTTAGAGTTCAAGGCAATTGTATGTCTAAAATATATCCAATTCGCTGTTGCTCAAACAAACACAATGGAAATAGTGTATATAATTCTTATTTTAAAAGCAAACTTTAATTACATACAGAGACAAAATCGGTAAATTAATGATAACAATTCATAATATAGAAATACAAACAGAAATTAACCTTAAATATTGATTCTAATGCTTGATTCTAAAAAATATTTATAAATAAAATTAATATAGTATATATAAACATAAATACCTGAAGAATGCAAAAATGTATAATTATACATTAGTCTCTCTGGCTTATAACATCATTTCAATCAAAGCTTTTTTTGGTGAGTACCTAAGAAATAGAACATATATTCCATAAACATTTAAATTCTTAAGACAAATTATTTTATACAAATTAGTGCAAATATTTAAGTCTATAAACATTAAAATTCATAAATATTAAACACAACCAATTTATTTTTCAAAAAAGGAACATCTATTATGACTTGTACACTATAAAAACTTTATCATATGAAATGGAAACAGATGAAGAAGGTTAAGATTTCTGATTGAAAATTCTAATCAACTTATATATACATTTTAAAAGATGTCCAGTAAGTATTTACTTCACACAGAAATTCTAGTTAAAAAATAGAAGAATCAAGTTAATAAAAGAATGACAAATCAGAAATTTTAGATTAGCTGACTTTGAGTAGAATATTTGAAGCTGCTGGAGAAAGTATAGTATAATCTATGTATAATATTATTGTACACAAAATAATGCAATACTCCCTATTTAAAGGAAGGAAACTACATATTTTTAAACATCTTTTATAATGTTGGAAAAAATTTATATATTTATAAAGACAGTTTAGAATTTTTACATAATTATGGAGTGTTATTTAAATAGACTAATATTATCTTTCTATATGCTTATATCTGTTGTATTTAATTAAGACGATTTTTATCATTTACTTCTAATTTAATTATTTTTCTCTTGAAAACAAAGAAAAGAATTAACTGTAGTTCTGAAAACCAAATCCAAATTTCCTGCGATTACTACATTTTAAGATCTTATAATTACAATAAATAGTTTATCCATTTAAAGTATCATCTCAATAAAATAAATCATCTATTATACTTCTGAATTTAAGACATGACAATATAATTTGCACCTCATTCAATTTCTAATTTACTATATTTATATTTAATTTAAAAATTTACAAATTTTAAGTTAATATATTAATTTGAAGTTTGTAAATTTTTATTGTTTGATAATGATTTTATGAATACTATATTATACCTGAATAAGTATCTATAAACATATTTATGTACATATTCATAAGTACATAATATTATTATTTTTGTTTGTTTGAAGTAAATAGCTTGTAAATTTTATTTTACCAAAATTCTATAATCACTTTTTTTTTCGAATACAGTATATTAAGAACTGTAGTGCAACTGATTAGAAATTTTACATATTTACTATATATGTATAAACATATTTCCTTGTCAAATATTCAAAATGTTAGAACAAAATGATCCATATTTTGTTTTTAACACAAAAAAATCTGTAATTAATGGAAGAATAAATTGTAATAATGAATGTAATGAAATTTAATTCTCGAAACAGATTGGCTTTTATGAAACAAAAATAAAATCTTAATCAGAATTATGCAAATATATAATTCAAATGTCTTTTGTATTAAGATACATTATTTTTTCAAATATTTGTTGGGAATCTAATTGCACTCTTCAAACTTAAATTCTATCAAAAAATTTCAGTTCTAATTTTTTAGTCACTGTACATTCAGTATTAATAAATGATCTTGAACACATATAAAAAATATTATCGAAATACAATACAGTCATTAATTGTCAAAAATTAAAATGAGTAAAGAGATAGGTGATTAATTTTAAAAAACTTAGGCACTTTAATTTATGCCAACAATTTTTAAAAATCATAAAACACTCATAAAAAGTTTATTATTACATAGATCTGCTTTTTTTAAAAATAAATTATCTCTTGCAAGTTATACATATTTAATATTTTTATTTACACATTATACAAAAATTTTGTAAGTTATAAACATTTCTCTTTACAGGTGGAAACATACAGAAAAATATAATAAATTGTCTTACATAATCAAACAGCAATTTTCTTTTTTAAGTGTTATAAAACTTTATAGCTCATACAAACTTCATACTTTGAAAGTAGTCTAAGTACTTCCAGCAACTGAACAATGGCATCAATTATGTTTTAATTAAAACATGCACCTAAAAAAATATAACAATATATTAAGTGAAACTATTAGAAAACATCAAATTCACAATTAAAATCAAAGTGTTGCTATAAAATATCACAGTAATATAATCATACATACATACATCAGTAATATAATCATAATCTAGTGTGAAAGACTGTTGAAGACCTTCTAATGGGGGAGACTCATGGGGCTTTGCTTGATTTTGGTAATCAAAGGCAGGCCAAGGAGCTTAACAAAGGTTATCTCTGGATGAGGGCGAATGAGCTACATAAGCTGAATAGGAATGAGCTGAGGGTGGCCATTGGTCTGTTGACTGGCTATTGTTGCCTCAAAAGGCACCTTAACATTATTGACATTGCGGACAGTATGTAGGGGGTGCCATATGGCGGAGGAGAGTTCCTCATACATTTTGTGTGAATGCGACTACTACTTTGCCAAGAGATTTGAATTTCTTGGATATCACTTCATCAAGCCGTGGGAGCTGATCAACTTCCTGGTTAAATTGCTACTTAGATTTATGTCAGCTATTGGTCTCTCTGAGACCTAATTTTTAATATTTCTTAACTTTATGCTGGTTCACAAAAATATTCACAAAAAAGTTTAGATGTAGATTTTTCAAAATTAGGTTTTGTCAAATAGATTTATCTTATATTAATTTTTAGGCATTTTTAAAAACTTAATTCTGAAATATTGTAAGGCATTTATTGAACATGCCTTGTCTGGTTCATAATCATTAAAATATGTTCCTCAGGAGATAGGGTTTATGCCATTATGTCGTGTATTTCAAGTAGGTCCTTATAAAAAGTTACTTTGGTCCTTAGAAAGTCCTTAATTTTTGTTCTGGAAAAAGAGTGGGAACCCTGCAGTAATTTGTCTTAAAAATAAATTTTTAGTACATATCTGGATCCTTAATATATACATATCAAGATTTTATTATTTAGGCACCAATGCATGTCAGCTGAAATAAATGAATTTAAAATAATAGTATTGATACACATAAAAATGAGATTTATGTCCATCCAAGTTTATTAATTACTTGCTGCTTCGGACCCAGCCTTTCTTCTGGATACTTAAAGCTCCCAATAAAGATTATATTTATTTCAAAGTTCAAATTAGTTTTTAGATTATATTAGACTAAATATAAGTAATTTTGGAAATAAAACAACCCATCGTAAAATGAAAAACGCATTCATTTAAAATTAATTTTCATCATGAACATAGGAAATATCTAAAGTGATAAAAAAATTTCATTTGGTAACATTAAGTTATTTTTCTGCTGGCGCAAAAAAATTACAAAATATGTCAGATCAATTAAAGAGAACAAATGTATTGACATTGTTATGTGTAATATAGATGGCCATCAAATCCATCCATAGTACCAGACACTGCTATGGATGTGCTGATCTCAGAGTTATTTCTGATTACGTTACGTAATTCTTGTAAATTCTAATAGAATTTTTAGAATAACATCTACAACTATTCTTTATCTATTTTTTACAATTATTTATTGTTACTAAATTAAAATTTAGTCTATATGTTTCAACTCTTATTTCCATTCTCATCAACATAAGCATGGGAGATGGTTATGTATAATGCAGATAACACTGTCTGGGAGTTGCGGTATGAACTGCAACTCCCAGAGTAAGGCCCTAAATACTAGGAGTTTTATACAATAATGAGAAAAAATTGCTAACCGTTTTAAGCTATGGTAATCCTAGTGAGGGTATGGTTGTTATATCTTGCTCTGTATCAATATTTTGGCAGTTTAGGGCAAATTATGTATCTACAAAATTCATTTGTTGATATGTTACTCGGGAAGATGTGTTTGTTTACATAGTATTTGAAACTAGTACGCACGTATGACCTATGTTTACTAACCGATCGTAAAGGATAAATAAACCTTGTTAATTTTTATTTATATTCTATTAAGTAAAAATAATATACTGTGTATAAACAGAAATTAAAATTATTGTTACTTAATTTTTACGATGTTTTTTAACTTTATATATGTTAGTAGTAATGCTAAAGTTACGTTGAAACATTAATAGAATATTTAAGAATACATATCGCTTTACTGGTTCAGATAAAAATTAGGAAATTAATTATAATACATATCAAAATCAATATTTTAAACGTTACATTCTATTAATGTTATACAAAGTTAAGTATAGAACATTTAAAACACAACAAATAAATTTTTAAAACTGTATTTCAATTTAATTAGGAATTACAGTTGTATCTATTTAATACAGAACATTTTTAATATAACATTGTATTTTTTAACTCAGTGTGTACAATTGAAGATTATTTTCCATTTAAT
The DNA here is from genome assembly GCA_032207245.1 of Pardosa pseudoannulata. Taxonomy (NCBI): domain Eukaryota; kingdom Metazoa; phylum Arthropoda; class Arachnida; order Araneae; family Lycosidae; genus Pardosa; species Pardosa pseudoannulata. The sequence goes on along the minus strand of JAGEOH010000706.1, from coordinate 2,137 downwards.
ATTGAGTTTCTTACAATATATATTCTGTACTTGTTAAGTACTGAATTCCCAAATTTAATAAGGTAAAGAGACTAAGACATCTTTTTTCACATAAACGTTTATTTTACTGATTACAATATTTTGTTTGAGTATATCTTAAGGGAAAAGTGAAATTAGTTACTAAATTAAAAGCAGCCTCCCAAACTTAAAAAAAAATAAAGAAATAAAAGAATACTAAAATATTAAAGTTTGAGGACATATTTACTGATAAGGTGAAATTGAACTTAAAATTGAAGATTGTCAGACAAGGAATATAATTTAAATCTATCGTCAAAGGTTTTATATCAATCACAGATGTGGAGGCCCTGGGAAATGTCCTAAAAGAGCCCAAGCATTACGGTTATAAGCCTTGCTTAGAAACCTAAGCCTTCATAAATGATAATATTTAATGTAAATCCAAAAATATATATAACTATTTACTAATATATAACTATTGTTTTTATTTGTGTATTGGATTCAATATAAGGCAACATTAAAAATGTTATTTGCTAGTTTCACCACAAGCATCTAGGGAGAGGAATAATCTTTTTGATAGAAGTGTGAAAAATGTTTGCTACCTATTACTTTCAAAACAGATTTTTACTAAAAAGCTGAATTCAACAGGAGACCTCATGGGCCACTCTGCGTAAACTGCCATTTAGTTTTATTTAAAGACAGCTACATATACAAAACATCAATTATAAATGGGTCTATGGGTTTTAACATATATGTATCAATTCTATATCATGAATCTTAACATAGTAGATGTCATTGTTTTCTTATTAAAATCATTTCAGATCTAAAATTGATAGATGATTCTAGTTATGAGATAAAATTTTTTTCAAAATCATTAACCAGAAAATAATATATGTGCTTACGAAAAAGTACTGTGTCAAACTCCTGAATTAGACTGCCATTAGTAACTATTTGATGTGTATGAAAACACCACAATTAAAATTATCAACTTGTAATAAATGAGGAGGGTATTCTATTTGTCAAGAAATATTCTTTTTTACAATTTTATTGAGTAAACCTGTCCAGTTTTTAATAACATAATAACTGCTTAATATTTGCACCAAACACCTTTTTAAAGGATGAAGACAAGACTTTATCATCATCTGTCATGATGCAATTAACGTCCAGTTTTGGAATTCTATAGTATATTGCTTTAAATAAACATGTTAATGTATCATTGTCTGCAAAATTAGCTATAAAATGAGCTACTGGATACCCTATGCCAAATTCATCAGGAACTATTAAATTTATCAAATGAAATCCATACTGGTTTGTATTGTGTGTTGCATCAATGCATAAATATTGTTTTGGCAACCTTTAATCATTACATTCTTTTGCTCTAAGGTTTGAATACCTAAGACAAATATTTTTTTATCATTTGGCAAATCATCAAGATCACATGGGCCACATAATGTAGACATACCTTGTGGTTTATATATTAAAACAGGGTTATAATTTTCTTTTCTCAAGCCTTCAACAATTGAAGAAACAGACACTGCATCATTATCAATATGTCACGGCTTAACTATATGCCTTTTATACGAACTAATTTTTTTATTAGGAATAAATACTTCTTTGCAATGAAAATGATCTCTATTATTTCTTAATCCAGCCCCATTTTGAAAAATCTCTTTAATCTTGTGAACAGGGACTGACAGCCTTAAATGAGCTTTTATTAAATGTCTAATTGTTTGCCATAAGCGATGATGCTTACAATTTTCAAATTTAAGGGGATGATTGTGATGAGAAAAATACACCACATATACAACACCCTGTTTTTGTAAAACATATATTCGGGCAGGACAATTAAGACTTCTTGGAAGAGTTCCTTTGCTATTTTTTCTACTAGTGATAGGCTTGAAATTTTTACGATTCTTTCCAAATTGGCAGCTATAATAATAATAAGAGTAACCCTTACTATTGCTTATCTTACAACTAAATTTTCTGAAACTACTAAACGTTTCAGAAATTTCAGACTCCAACCAATTTTGAAATATATCTAGAGAATCAAATGTAAAATTTTTTATGAAATCAACCTTATGATCAGCAAGTAAATGTTTGATTAAGGAGGAAAACTTGATAAATGACAATGAACATGCTAACA
>JAGEOH010000705.1:0-31894 GCA_032207245.1 Pardosa pseudoannulata | reverse complement strand
TTCAAGTGGAACACGTCTATACTACATTTGATTGAGTTTAAAATATTTTACTAAACTTCAAAGAGCGCCATCTGTGTTAATATAATTTTTGTGGTATTTTTTTCCGATTCGTTGAAATGGGGACACAGATAACTCACACCTAACTCAAGTAAATTAATTAATATTATATATGGGCGTGTCGGTCTATTCAAGTTGAACACGTCTATACTACATTTGATTGAGTTTAAAATATTTTACTAAACTTCAAAGAGCGACATCTGTGTTAATATAATTTTTGTGGTATTTTTTCCGTTTCGTTGAAATGGGGACACAGATAACTCATACCTAACTCAAGTAAATTAATTAACTTGTTTGACTGATTTTAATTTGTTTGACTAATTCAAAATTATTACGAGATTATTATCATAAAATCTGGTACACTCATAATTATTAATATTTATTTTCGTGGAAAAAGTTTTATAGATCTGTAAAATAAATATAAATTTATTACGAGATTATCATTATCATTACGAGATTATCTTAAACACTCACGATCATTAAAAGTTATTTTTGTCAAAAAGGTTTATTAATCTGTGTAAAACTCTCCGTAATTATCTCATTAAAGCTAAAGACTCATCTAAAATCTTGTTTAACTCATTGACAGTTAAATAAAATTATTGAGAGATTATTGTTCTAAAATCTGATACATTAGTGACCATTAAAATTTTTTTTGTAGAAAAAGTTTTATAAATTTGTATAAACCTTTCGGTAATTATCTCATTAAAGCTAAAGACTCATCTAAAAGTCATCTGAAGTCATTGACAGTTATTTAGAATTTTTACGAGATTATTATTTTAAAATCTTAAACACTCATGATTATCAAATGTTATTTTTTTATGGAAAAAAGTTTATAAATATATTAAAACTCTCGGTAATGATCTCATTACAGCTAAAGACTCATCCTAGCAAATCCTAGACTCAAACCAGATTAATTCTGGTTTAACCGAAGCGAGTTAAGTGAGTCTTAAGTTAATTCCGGTTTAACCGAAGCGTGTTAAGTGAGTCTTAGGATAATTCCGATTTAACCGAAGCAGGTTAAGTGAGTCTTAGGTTAATTCCGGTTTAACCGAAGCGGGTTCTTTGAGTCTTAGTTTAATACCGGTATAACCGAAGCTGGTTTAGTAAGTCTTAGGTTAGTTCCGGTTTAACCGAAGCGGGATAAGTGAGTCTTAGGTTAATTTCGATTTAACCGTAGCGGGTTTAGTGAGTCTTAGTTTAATTCCTGAGTCTTAGGTTAATTCCGGTTTAACCGAAGCGGGTTAAGTGAGTCTTAGGTTAATTCCTGAGTCTTAATTTAATTCCGGTTTAGCCGAAATGGGTTAAGTGGGTCTTAGGTTATTTCCTGAGTCTTAGGATAATTGCGGTTTAACCGAAGCGAGTTAAGTAAGTCTTAGCTTAATTCCGGTTTAACCGTAGCGGGTTAAGTGAGTTTTAGGTTATTTCCGGTTTAACCGAAGCGGGTTAAGTGAGTCTTAGGTTTATTCCGGTTTAACCGAAGCGGGTTAAGTGAGTCTTAGGTTAATTCCTGAGTCTTAATTTAATTCCGGTTTAGCCGAAACGGGTTAAGTGAGTCTTAGGTTATTTCCTGAGTCTTAGGTTAATTGCGGTTTAACCGAAGCGGGTTAAGTAAGTCTTAGCTTAATTCCGGTTTAACCGTAGCGGGTTAAGTGAGTCTTTTGTTAATTCCTGAGTCTTAATTTAATTCCGGATTAGCCGAAGCGGGTTAAATGTGTCTTAGGTTATTTCTGGTTTGACCGAAGCGTGTTAAGTGAGTGGTAGGATCTTTCTGGCTTGACCGAAGTGGGGTAAGTGAGTCTTAGGTTAATTCCGGTTTAACCATAGCGGGTTTAGTGAGTCTCAGGTTAATTCCTCAGTCTTAGATTAATTCTGGTTTAACCGAAGCGGGTTAAGTGATCTTAGGTTATTTCCAGTTTAACCGAAGCGTGTTAAATGAGTCTTAGGTTAATTCAATTTTAACCGAAGCGGGTTAAGTGAGTCTTAGGTTAATTCCGGTTTAACCGAAGCGGGTTCACTGAGTCTTAGTTTAATACCGGTATAACCGAAGCTGGTTTAGTAAGTCATAGGTCAGTTCTGGTTAAACCGAAGCGGTATAAGTGAGTCTTAGGTTATTTCCTGAGTCTTTGATCAATTCTGGTATAACCGAAACGTGTTAAGTGAGTCTTAGATTATTTCCGGTTTAACCGAAGCGGGTTAAGTGAATCTTAGGTTATTTCCAGTTTAACCGAAGCGTGTTAAATGAGTCTTAGGTTAATTCCGGTTTAACCGAAGCGGGTTCTTTGAGTCTTAGTTTAATACCGGTATAACCGAAGCTGGTTTAGTAAGTCTTAGGTTAGTTCCGGTTTAACCGAAGCGGGATAAGTGAGTCTTAGGTTATTTCCTGAGTCTTTGATCAATTCTGGTATAACCGAAACGTGTTAAGTGAGTCTTAGATTATTTCCGGTTTAACCGAAGCGGGTTAAGTGAATCTTAGGTTATTTCCAGTTTAACCGAAGCGTGTTAAATGAGTCTTAGGTTAATTCCTTTTTAACCAAAGCGGGTTAAGTGAGTCTTAGGTTAATTCCGGTTTAACCGAAGCGGGTTCACTGAGTCTTAGTTTAATACCGGTATAACCGAAGCTGGTTTAGTAAGTCATAGGTTAGTTCTGGTTAAACCGATGCGGTATAAGTGAGTCTTAGGTTATTTCCTGAGTCTTAGGTTAATTCCGATTTAACCGTAGCGGGTTTAGTGAGTCTTAGGTTAATTCCTGAGTCTTAGGTTAATTCTGGTTTAACCGAAGCGGGTTAAGTGACTTTTAGGTTAATTCCGGTTTAACCGAAGCGGGTTAAGTGAGTTTTAGGTTAATTCCGGTTTATCCGAAGCGGGTTAAGTGAGTCTTAGGTTAATTCCGGTTTAACCGAAGCAGGTTAAGTGAGTCTTAGGTTAACTCCGGTTTAACCAAAGCGGGTTTAGTGAGTCTTAGTTTAATTTCGGTTTAACCGAAGCGGGTTAAGTGAGTCTTAAGTTAATTCCTGAGTCTTTGATCAATTCTGGTTTAACCGAAACGTGTTAAGTGAGTCTTAGATTATTTCCGGTTTAACCGAAGCGGGTTAAGTGAGTCTTAGATTACTTCCGGTTTAACCGAAGCTGGTTAAGTGAGTCTTAGGTTAATTCCGGTTTAACCGAAGCGGGTTAAATGAGTCTTAGGTTAATTCCGGTTTAACCGAAGCGGGTTAAATGAGTCTTAGGTTGATTCCTGTTTAACCGAAGCGGGTTAATTGAGTCTTAGGTTAATTCCGGTTTAACCGAAGCGGGTTAAGTGAGTCTTAGGTTATTTCCAGTTTAATCGAAGCGGGTTAAGTAAGTATTAGTTTAATTCCTGGGTCTTAGGTTATTTCCGGTTGAACCGAAGCGGGTTAAGTGAGTTTTAGGTTAATTCCTGAGTCTTATCTTAATTCCTTTTTAACCAAAACGGGTTAAGTGTGTCTTAGTTTAATTCTGGTTTAACCAAAGCCGGTTAAGTGAGTCTTAGGTTAAATGCTGAGTCTTATGTTAAATACGCTTTAACCGTCGCGGGTTTAGTGATTGTTAGGTTAATTCCGGTTTAACCGAAGCGGGTTATTTTAGTCTTAGGTTATTTCCGGTTAAACCGAAGCGGGTTAAGTGAGTCTTACGTTAATTCATGAGTCTTAGTTCAATTCCGGTTTAACCGAAGAGGGTTAAGTGAGTCTTAGGTTAATTCATGTGTCTTAGTTCAATTCCGGTTTAACCGAAGAGGGTTAAGTGAGTCTTAGGTTAATTCCGGTTTAACCGAAGTGGGTTAAGTGAGTCTTAGATTAATTCCTCAGTCTTAGGTTAGTTCCGGTTTAACCGAAGAGGGTTAAGTGAGTCTTAGGTGAATTCCTGGGTCTTAATTTAATTCCGGTTTAGCAGAAGCGGGTTATGTGAGTCTTAGGTTATTTCCTGAGTCTTACGTTAATTCCGGTTTAACCGAAGCAGGGTTAGTGAGTCTTAGGTTAATTGCGATTTACCCAAAACAGGTTAATTGAGTCCTAGGTTAATTTCGGTTTAACCAAAGCGGGTTAACTGAGTCTTAGTTTAACTCCCGAGTCTTAGATTAATTCCGGTTTTAACGAAGCGTGTTAAGTGAGTTTTAGTTTAATTCCGATTTAGCCGATGCGGGTTAAGTGAGTCTTAAGTTAATTATTGAGTCTTAGATTTATTCCGGTTTAACGGAAGCGGGTTAAGTGAGTTTCAGTTTAATTCCGTTTTAGCCGAAGCGGGTTAAGTGAGTCTTAGGTTATTTCCAGAGTCATAGTTTAATTGTGGTTTAACCGAAGCGGGTTAAGTGAGTCTTAGGTTAATTCCTGTGTCTTACGTCAATTCCGGTTTAACCGAAGCGGGTTAAGTGAGTCTTAGGTTTATTCCGGTTTAACCGAAGCGGGTTAAGTGAGTCTTAGGTTAATTCCGGTTTAACGGAAGCGGGTTAAGTGAGTTTCAGTTTAATTCCGTTTTAGCCGAAGCGGGTTAAGTGAGTCTTAGGTTAATTCCGGTTTAGCCGAAGCCGGTAAAGTGAGTCTTAGTTTATTTCTTTAGTCATATCTTAATTGTGGTTTAACCGAAGCGGGTTAAGTGAGTCTTAGGTTATTTCCTGAGTCTTAGGTTAATTCCGGTTTAACCGAAGCGGGTTAAGTGAGTCTTAGGTTTATTCCGGTTTAACCGAAGAGGGTTAAGTGAGTCTTAGGTTAATTCCTGAGTCTTAATTTAATTCCGGTTTAGCCAAAGCGGGTTAAGTGAGTCTTAGGTTATTTCCTGAGTCTTAGGTTAATTGCGGTTTAACCGAAGCGGGTTAAGTAAGTCTTAGCTTAATTCCGGTTTAACCGTAGCGGGTTAAGTGAGTCTTTTGTTAATTCCTGAGTCTTAATTTAATTCCGGATTAGCCGAAGCGGGTTAAGTGTGTCTTAGGTTATTTCTGGTTTGACCGAAGCGGGTTAAGTGAGTCTTAGGATATTTCTGGTTTGACCGAAGCGAGTTAAGTGAGTCTTAAGTTAATTCCGGTTTAACCGAAGTGGGTTATGTGAGTCTTAGGTTATTTCCTGAGTCTTAGGTTAATTCCGGTTTAACCGAAGCGTGTTAAGTGAGTCTTAGGATAATTCCGATTTAACCGAAGCAGGTTAAGTGAGTCTTAGGTTAATTCCGGTTTAACCGAAGCTGGTTAAGTGAGTCTTAGGTTAATTCCTGAGCCTTATGTCAATTCCGGTTTAACCGAAGCGGGTTAAGTGAGTCTTAGGTTTATTCCGGTTTAACCGAAGCGGGTTAAGTGAGTCTTAGGTTAATTCCTGAGTCTTACGTCAATTCCGGTTTAACCGAAGCGGGTTAAGTGAGTCTTAGGTTAATTCCTGAGTCTTAATTTAATTCCGGTTTAACCGAAACGGGTTAAGTGAGTCTTAGGTTAATTAATGAGTCGTAAATTATTTTAACCGAAGGGTTGAGTGAGTCTTAGGTTAATTTCGATTTAACCGTAGCGGGTTTAGTGAGTCTTAGTTTAATTCCTGAGTCTTCGGTTAACTCCGGTTTAACCGAAGCGTGTTATGTGAGTCTTAGGTTATTTCCTGAGTCTTACGTTAATTCCGGTTTAACCGAAGCAGGGTAAGTGAGTCTTAGGTTATTTCCGGTTTAACCGAAGCGGGTTAAGGAGTTAAGTTAATTCCTGATATCTTAATTCCGGTTTAACCGAAGCGGGTACAGTAAGTCTTATTTTAATTCCGGTTTAACCGAAGCGGGTAAAGTGAGTCTTAGGTTAATTCCGGTTTAACCAAAGCGGGTTAACTGAGTCTTAGGTTATTTCCTGTTGATGGATGAGTTAGATGGGATTTATGGTTGTCTCTATGTCAACGTTTCGGAAAAAATACCGTAAAAATTATATCAACACAGAAGGCAAACTTTGATGTTATGTAAACTATTTTAAAATTAATTAAATTTGAAATAGACGTGTTCCTCTTAAATAGACCTACTCGCCCTTATGTAATATTAATTAATTTAGTTGAGTTAGATCTGAGTTATGGATGTCCCAATGTGAAAATTTCCGAAAAAATACCGTAAAAATTATATTAACACAGAAGGCACGCTTTGAAGTTGAGTAAACTATTTTGAAGTTAAACGAATGTGGTATAGACGTGTTCGTCTTGAATAGACCTACACGCCCATATATAATATTAATTAATTTAGTTGAGTTACATGTGAGTTATGGGTGTCCGCATGTCAAAGTATCGGAAAAACTACTGTAAAAATTTTATTATTACAGAATGCACGCTTTGAAGTTGGGTAAACTATTTTATTGTCAAACAAATGTGGTATAGACGTGTTCCTCTTGAATAGTCCTACACGCCCATATATAATGTTAATTAATTTAGTTGAGTTAAATGTGAGTTATGGGTGTCCTCATGTCAAAGTATCGGAAATAGAACCGAAAAAGTTATATTAACACAGGACGCCCGCTTTGAATTGTAGTAAACTATTGTAAAGTCAATTAAATGTGGTATTGACATGTTCCTCTTGAATATACCTACACAATCATATATAATATTAATTAATTTAGTTGAGTAAGATGTGAGTTATGGTTGTCCCTATATCAACGTTTCCGAAAATGTACCGTAAAAATTATATTAATACAGAAGTTACGCTTTGAAGTTGAGTAAACTATTTTAAAGTGAAACAAATGGGGTGTAGACGTGTTCCTCTTGATTGGCTTACACGCCCAAATATAATATTAATTAATTTAGGTAAGTTAGATTTGAGTTATGCGTGTCCCAATGTCAACGTGTTTAAAAAAATACCGTAAAAATTATATTAACACAGAAGGCAGGCTTTGAAGTTGAGTAAACTATTTTGAAGTCAAACAAATGTGGTATAGACGTCTTCCACTTGAATACACCTACACGCCCATATATAATATTAATTAATTTAGTTTAATTAGATGTGAGTTATGTGTGTCTCTATGTCAAAGTATCGGAAAAACTACCGTAAAAATTATATTAACAGAGAAGGCACGCTTTGAAGTTGAGTAAACCCTGTAACTCACATCCCATAACACGTCTATATCAGATTTGTTTGACTTTAAAATAATTTAATCAATAAATATTTCGGTTAGTAAAGAGTGAAAAAGTCTTCTTCTTGAATATTCTTTGATAAAAAATGATAACCTTCTAAATTACTATATTGAATGATATTCCATATATTTTTTACCAGTTATTGTTATTGATTTTAAAGAAGTAAAAGACCATAAAAATAAAAACAAATAAATGCTATTTATTAGATCTTTAATATTTGTGATCATAATCTGTATTGATTGACGTAATTTCTGTTGTATTCTATTGCATCATGGTGAATCATCGGCACGAGCTCATGATTACTCAAATATTTTTAGATATTACATTAGTTAATAGATGGCGTCAGTGAACTAAGTAAATGTCCCCCTTATGCTGTAGCACCCAAATATTCTGTTCCGATTCACTTACCAGGAAATAGCAATGAGCGTTATGTTGCGTATATTCTTTTTGGTTCCGTATGTTCTGTATGGTGTGCATATTGCGTATGTTGTATACGTCGCTTATGTTGCGAAGTTGTGTATGTTCTGTTTTTTGTGTATGTTTTGCATGTTGCGTATAATCTGTAATTTAGGTATGTTGTCTATGTTGTGTTTATTACGTATGTTGTAAATGTTGCATATATTCTTTATGTTCCGTATGTTTCGTATGCGTATGTTGTGTAAATTGCGTTTGTGTTGTTTGTTGCGTATGTTGTGCATGCTGTGCATGTTTTGAACGTAGCATATGTTGCGTAGGTTGCATTTATTGTGTATTTTGTGAATGTTGCGTACGTTGTGTATGTTGCACACGTTGAATATGTTGTGTATGTGTCTTATGTTCGAGTGTTACTTATGTTGCGTATGATGTGTTTTTTCCGTATGGGTTGTTTATTGCTTATGTTAAGAACATTGCATATGTCGCGTATGCGTATTTTTCTTATGTTGCGTATGTTTTTTTCTTATATTGTGTATGTTGCGTATGTTTTTTTCTTATATTGTGTATGTTGCGTATGTTGATAGGATAGTTGTTGGGTACGTTGCTTATATTGCGTATTTTGTTTATGTTTCGTATATTGTGTATGTTGCGTGTGCTATGTAGGTATATGTATGTTGCATATGTTGAGTAGGCTTATAATGTTACGTATGTTGTTTATATTGTGTATGTTAAGACTGTTTTGTATGTTGCGTATGTAACGTATGTGTATATTGTGAATATTGCATATATTGCCTTGGTTGTGTATATTGTGTAGGTTGCGTATGTTGCATATGTTGTGTATATTTAACACGTTGCTTATATGCGCATGTTATGTATGTTGCGTGTGATTTGAATATCGCATATGTTGTGTTTGTTACGTATATTGCTTTTATTGAGTATGATGTGTCCGTGTTTGTTGAGTATGTAGTGTACATTTCGGATGCTACATATGTGTATTTTCCTTATGTTGTGTATGTTGCGGATGTTATGTATCCATATTTTATGTATGTTGCGTATTTTACAAATGTGTATGTGTTGTGTGTTGCGAATGTTGTATATGTTGCACACGTTGGGTATGTTATAAACTTTGCGTATGTTGTTTATGTTGTGTATGTTCTATTCTGACCTTTGTTTGTGTAACATCGCCAAATTTGCCAAGGGGTGCCCTATTTTTAAGTGAAACCTGACTTTATTTTTTATTTACAAAATAGCGTTTTTATCCTAACGAACGAGTCCTGTTCACAGATGGGAGAATGAATTATGATAGAAGTATAATGAATAATAATTTTGCAGCTTTTCAAACCTTCAAGTTAATGTATACAAAAGAAAGGTGAAATGGAATGGCTAACACATAGTTTTTCAAGTAGGACGAAATATATTGTTCCGTAATACCGAGGAATAGGGTGTCCCTTAGCAAATTTAAAAAAAATATAAAAAAGTGACAAGTTTTACTGTTCGCTATAAAAGATTTAATTAACAAGAAAAACCACAGTAAAACGGTAGGAAAGATTTTTTTTTTCGTTATATCTACGAGAATGTTTAATCCAGAGTTCGCTCTAACGAGGTTCAAATGCATTGCCAGAAAATTAACTGATGTGTAACAACGTATAACTTTAAGAAAATTTGTCAAAAAATTATAAAAGGTGATAAGTTTTACGAATTGCTATAAAAGATTTAACTAGCAAGAAAAACACAATAAAAGGCCGAGACCAAGATTTTCTTTAGTTATATCCAAAGTTTCCTATAAAGAGGTTTAACTGTATAACCTGGAAAATGTTTTGCTAAAATAGCGACGTATGACACCAAGGAATTTCGTCAAAAGAAAATCAAAAGTGTTCTAACGAAAGATTTATATGCCATTCACATCAACTTAATAGTGGTGGAAAAAAGATAAAGCAAGAAATTTCAGTAGCATTTGTTTATTATTATTTTTTTTATTTTGCAACAAAAATTTGGACAAATTATATGAACAGTATGTGCAGTTGAATAACATTTTATATTATCAAAAAATGGAAATTCAATTAGACATCAAAGTGATGATAATTTGTAGTTGTTTTTTTCTTTGATTTTCCTTTCAAACATTTCATAATATCGTCATAATAAACATCTCATCCATTTTTAACAATTTGACTGGACTACATCTGAAACGAAGACTTCTGTATACATATTTACAGTAGAAGAAAAAACAATTGATATAGAATTCCATACGCCTTCAAAGTCAACAATTGTTCTTGTTATTTATCACACAGCTTGGAGCTCCAATGTTTTCAATGGATTCTTCCGGATGCGTTTAAAAACATTTTTAATTTTACACAGAAACAAACACCATGGAAGCAAACTGTGCAATAAACCTCACTAATAGGTGTTTAACAATCGGATTAGAAAATCGAAATGGCTTTCTCTTATTTTGAGCAAGATGGAACGAAAATCGATTTACTATAATGCCATGAAAGTCCCTCATAATGTAATTAGAATCCTTTTGTTGTCTTAATTAAGTGAAAGTATTGGTTTTTAAGAACAATAGATTGATGCAAAAGCATAGATTACGGCAGTTGGAAACTGTGTCTGTATTTCGAAATGTTATATCTTTTACATGAAAGACAATTTTTTTGTTTTACTGCGAGTATTGAAAATTGTTACATGAAAAATCTATTTCTACCTTTAAGAACGAACTTAGGATGATTCTGTATTGCAAAAGTTGTGAATGTTCTTAAAATGATTCATTGGTTAATTAAAGAGGATATCAGATTCATTCCGGTACCATTTTGCAGAATAATTTTTGTATGATGCTCTTCTATGAATTGTTTAGAACAATAATTGGGAAAGGTTCCTACTGAATTGTTCAAATCAGAAACGAAACAATCGATCATTGCCAGCAATTGTTATCCGTAACCCTGGAGTAGTTCATAAATATTTAACATGTGTACTTATACATTTACTCCATGTGCATAAACTCCATGTATTTTAATTAATTCATTTCATTTTTGAATATCGTCTGTTTTGCATTTTGTTTCAGTTTTGTAGCAACGTGTTACCATAAATATAAAAAATAACTATATAGCTGGTGATATTTTGTGTGTTCTTTTTTGCTTCTTTAAAAATAGTAATTTATTTCAAACCGCTACCAATAATTTTTTGGTGATCCTGGCGTGAAAAAATTGGAATTATTTTAAGAAATTTTGCCCTGTGACTGTTTGCGTAGATTATTATTTGATTCTGATGGTTTCTAATAAATAAAAGAGTGGGCTGTTGCCAAATATAGCAAATCAAATAAGGACTTGTTTTCTTCACAAAAATACGCGTCTGAAATATCATCCCTGAATTTACACTATGTGCATTTACAGCTTCCCTATTTTCATAAACAGAGATCACGTGTTCTGCTATTTTTTCTGTATTCTGTTCTTTTCTTTATTAAAAGATTTAAAACTGACTGCGTATCATGTTGTTCGATATGTCAGTTTTATTTTTTACTGAGGTATGGAATTTTAAAGTTAGGAATTAAGCATTAATTAATGAAAAGAGAGCAAATTCCTTTCATTAATTAATCTTTGTGAAACGTAAAAATATAGGGGTAATACCACACTATTTAAGAGCATAGCATACCAAGTTCCGAGAGAGAACAGGTAAATTTTAAGGGGTTGGTGGCCTGCTGCCAACTAAGTCTCTCGTTGAAAACAAAATGGCTAATGTGACTTTGATATTCGAATAAAACTTTAATGTATGGAATGAATGTTTTTCTAATGTTTCTTATCAGGTTCTGATTCTGATATATACATGTATTTATATATGTGTGTGTATTATTGGTTTATATATATATATAAATTAATTTATAATTATTAAATCATAGATAAATTAATAGTAGCATGCTCATTAATCTTTTACTTCAAAAGCAGTACCAACAGTTTAAATTTACTATTTCTTACAAATAACAGCAAAAATTACCATATAAGGTTTTGATAACGCCTGATATTAGTGAGGTTTAATACACAAATCATACATGTTTGGTAAACAACTAAACAGAAATAAATACAATTCTGAAAAGAAAAATTCATGATAATTTTAAAAAAATACAGAGAGAAACAGATGTAGAAAGAATTATACAGTATATGCGAAATAAAACAGCATTTACAGACATAAATTTCTTTAGTTAAGAATATAACTTTTTTTCCCTCAATTTTATAAATATATATATATCTATCTAAATATATATCTTAAACTATAAACAGAACCGGAAACAAGTTTAGTCGAGATATGTTTACCACTCTAATACGATCACAATAACATGAAGTTTCGTCGAGTCATTTTTACCAGTATGACGTCATCTTGTTAGTTTTATTTTCACAAAACTGCAGATGAAATTCTCGCCACCCCTTTTGGAATACTTAAAACGAAATGCCATAAACATACATTCATGTAAAATGTAAAAAAATTTTTAAACAGCTTCTCCAACCATTTTGCATATATATCTTCTTCACCATTGGTCCTGTTAAATATATTTAAAAAAAATAAAAAACATACACACACATACGAAATTAAAAATACGTTTTGATTAGAGTGTGGTGAAAACCTAAATCAAATAGAAAAAAATGTTTTTTTTTTATTTTTTATTTTTTGTTATTTGGAACATTTACACATTTTGATTTGGTTGAAGCGATTAAGAACTGTACAAGTTTAGTATTTACAATTCGTTTAAAGCGACTATGACCACTGGAAACTATGTAATAAAGCTAAACTGTAATGGATGCACGTCCATGTAATTGCTTTTTATATCCCAGTTCTTTAAAATAATTCGTGTTTATTAAAACTAAACATTTGTTTACCTCACGATTTTTTTTCCTTTTCGAAAGTGTATTATTTTATACATTTTTGAAAACTAAATGGAATGTGTTAGAAATTTGGAATACCCGATATAGAATAATACATTTGTGTCCAGTTCAGAACACAAGTTTAAAGGAACATGCCAAATCCTTGGTGATTGTCGCCAAATTCTAGAAGCCATATTTCTGACAACCCTCGCAGTTCTGCAAGAGATGTTTCTTTGATTTTAAATTATTAAAATAATTTAAGAACAAATAATCGTGATTTGGCTTTCTTTACATTCATTTTGGCAAAGTAGCTCGCCGGTTATTTCATTCCATACAACAAAATCGTGTTTACAAAATAAACGTAATCTAACTTGGCGTCATTTTGGCGATTTTTTACAAAGTTTGCCAAGAAAGAGTCAACTGGCGCTCTAAACTTGTATTTTACTGAACTGACGTCAATTATTTACTGATAACTAGTTAGGGAATAAAAAAGGAAAAAAAAAACTTCTGAAGTAAAAGAAAAATTCGAAAAATTACTTCCGATTTTCTGCCAAAAGTTTTGATGATTTCTGAAGAAAGTACATATTTAGACAATTAGACATGTAGCCGGGGGGGGGGGGTTAGGTAGGTATTTATAGCCTAGTTAGGAGTGTGCATAGTCACTTTAAACACATTTATGTGTGTTTATTCATGTGTTCAGAACAGGTAGTCGGGGATTTGCACCCTTCGTCGAATAAGGAGTGGGGAGGAAGGGGTGGTAATTCGAAGGTATTTTGTTTTACTTTGTATTCAAGTGTAAAAGGAAACGTTCTAACTGCATGAGAGTGCAATCTTTGAGCATCGAATTTCGAAAAAAAATACCGTACAAAATAGAATATTATTCTTTTCTTTTCTTTCTTTTTTTTCTATAAAAACACCAAAAATTTAGCCTTTTTTTTTCAAATGTCATTAATACTTTGACAGTTTTTAATCTATGACAGACATTCGTTATTTACAGAAGAAATGTAAAACATGCAATTTATATATATATATATGTATATATATATATGCAATCTCGCATATGAATATTCCAGTAAGAAATTATCTTTTTACACATTTTAAGGATTTGAGATTTCCCGTTCGTTTAGAAACAGTCATGCTCTGATGACACAGCGCATGCGCCATGACTTTTTGACCATTTTTTATTACAAATTTGATAAAGAATTAAGAATTTGCAATTTTTGACTGGGATCTGTCCATCTGGAAATTTTCTAGCTGCATTCCGGTCAAAAAGTCTTGCTGCGCATGTGACTGTTGCCATCGGTATGAAATTTTCAACACAAAACAAAAACTTTCTATCAGTTGTTTACAAATTAACGTTCCAAAGTGTAATTTTACAAACATTAATCTCACGTGTTTAACACAATTTACATATGAGTAAGTCATTGTATAGCTATTACGTATGTTGTTATTAAAAAATATTTTTTAAGTACAATGTTATACTAAGCAACATATAAACAGACTCCATGTTATATCAAGGGACCATTACAAACTGATAAACAACAGGCTGGAATTCAATCTCTCAATGTCGAATCAATTGAACTGTAAACAACAGGGGTGGCCTGGGACAAAATTCACGAAATTTATAACCGAAACAAATACATCGCAATAAGCATAATTTTATTACTTATTTTAGAAATTATTATTCAATAACTATTTAGTGATAATTATTTGTATTGTTAATTTATGAATAGAAGTAGTAAAAGGTGTAATAATAAGGAATTTTTTTCAACTATACATATACACCCCTTTGGATTAAAATAAATTACCAGTGTGACGTCACAAAGTTGGACAGTTCTGGCCAATGAAATGATTATATTGGTAATAGTATTAAATTTTCATCAAGTCACTTTTGAATGAAATTTTTGTTCTCAAATTTAGAAGATCTGGTACATAAAATTTCTTACCATTTTTTCAATATATATATATATACATATATGTGTGTGTATATATATATATATTTAACTTTTAAATATAAAGTTCAAATTTTTAAGAAAGAAAACAATCTATAAAACACTTTTAGCTGTGTATAAATTAAACGAATATTCATAAAATAATCAGCAGAGTAAAATTATTATAAAAACTTTGCGGTTCTTAAACAAACGGCAACTAAAATATCATTATATAAAATTGCAATTCTTCTTAAAATGCATAATTTTTATGAACTTTTGGATTCATTTTCTATGCACAAAAGTGATGCCAAAGAGAAAATGGCTAAGTAGGTATATCAGTGTTTAAACTTAAAATACTTGTATCATTTCTGAAACTGAATTATGAAAAATTAAATTTTCAACATGTGTTTTGATCTTTTTATATAAATTAACAACATCGATATAATTTCTCCTGCTTTTACGAATGGTTTAATATTGTAAAATCTATTCTTATATTATTCTTAAAATAGTATGGATCAAATTTTTCATTTCTTTTTAGAACTGCTACATCGATTCCATTAAACGTCTCGTTATAATTTTCTAAAGAACAAAGTTCGTTAAACTATTCTGACCAACTAAATAAAAAATATTATAAACTGATAAGTGAGAAAAATTCCAAAAGTGTTCCTTACATACATTGCGAAAAAAAAAATGTATTAAAAACTTTTGTAACTGCAACTGTGCTCGATGACGAAATAAAATTTTAAGATTTCTAAAAATGCCAGTAACTTGTTGAAAATTTAATTCCTTTTTGTTCGCCAGATAGCGGTGTAATCATCGATAACAAATGCCATTAAGGTTTTAAATATCTTCCATCTCCCCTTGTTTTAAATTTATTAAATGATCAATATTAAATTCAAAACGTGAGGTAGACTGAAAACAGTGGACAGATTTCTCAACTCATCTCGACATTGAAAGATTGACTTTCGACTGATGCGTAGATGGAACAATTCCTTCAAAAATCAACTCCGTGAAATATAAAAAAATACGCCGTAAGGTTCGATCTGAATACATGAAAACTACTGAGGATATAAAGGAAATCAAGAGTATGATTCTAGAATTCAAGTACAAGTGGGGAGAAAAATCGGGTGTTTAGAAAAATAGTACATATTTGAAATATATGAATACAAATAATGCAATTTCTGGATAGTGAACACAGATTGACTTGGAAAAAAGAAAATGAAAATAATAGGTATCTAACACATTCCAGCATAGAATAACTAATGAGAAAATATAAACGCATTATCACACAGTATATTTACAAGTGGACATTAAAAAGAGTACAACGTAAGTAAATCCCCCTATTGCACTTTATGTAATTGATGCATAAATTTGGTACATTTGCTGACGGTATGAATACTTGCATATTGCTAACACGTGTAAAACAGTACAATCTAGATAAAGGGGGGACATATTTTTTTGTTTTCAAACTGTACAAGTGTTGGTATCAGTCTGTTGTTACACATTTTATTTTTTTTCTTGAGGACGTGCAGTTAAAAGATTGTACAAAAATGAAGTTCATTTTAAAAGAATAAAAATTGAAAATGTCATGACACGTGATTCAAAATGACCAATAGAAAAAAGACTAGATTACATAATAAATGCATTTTTTTTGGAGAAAAAATATAGCATTCAAATTTTTTTACAAAGCTTTATATATATACTACTGTTTAAATAGCTCTAATAATTATATAAAACAACTAGAAACCTTTTCCACTTAAATATATTTAAAACTGTAGACTAAAGACATGTGTTTAACAAATAATAGAATGTTTTTGAACTTAGTTAACTGCTATAAAAACTTTTAAATAGATAGAACAAAATGGCCTTAGTTTTAATATAGTACACCGAGTTTGCCCACTAAATCTACAAGAGATTTGTAACGTTAATGACAATTCTACAAATATACGATTGGAATTTAGAAACGAGATCTTGAATAGACAACATTCAAATAGAAGTAAGGTAGTCTAATTTTTAGAACTTAAGATAAAGTTTACAAAAAAAGTTTTTATGAAACTTATTAGACTATATATAAAACACAAAAAGAATGGTAAGCTGTTGAAATAAAACAAATATGACTTCTTTTTTTTTGTACCCTTACTTACTAATCAAATTAATGTATGAAATATTAAAACAATAAGCTTACTGGAAATCTGCAAACCCATAATTGCCGAACAATTTTAGGGAAAACAAGTTTATTTATCATTGAATTTTTTTTCGTGTGTTTTAATGTTTATGAAATTGCCAATCAATTAATTAACCCTTTTTTGGACAGTTCTGTTATGTACAGAAGGGCAATATTCACTGTAACTTATACATGACAAATACGTGGAACGAAAAGTAAATGTTCTTAATTCTTACAGATGGTGTCTTACGTCCACAGTTGCAAGACAAATGGGAATTACGAGCCTTGAGCCTTGACCTTAAGATTAGAAAGTTGCATGAATTGGAACAAAACTGCAGTTTTGCAGACTTTTGGTTTCAGGCGAGCACTTGCCAGCTGGAGGTATCACTCAGTACCGACAGTGCAACAGATTGTAAACTACGTAAAACTACGTTTTTCTTTGAAGTTTTTAAAAGATATTTTTCATCTTGCATCCATACTAAATAAGCATTTCTATGGTACGATATAATAGGTTGAAATTGGTTGCTCATATGAGATATACGCATGACAATTATGGGTTTCCAGTCCTTTAAATTGTCTTTCATTAGGCAATCACGTTGTTTGTTGATATCAATTTTAGATTTGAAACTATAAAATACTCTTAAGCCATATCTTTATGCAAGAACCTTCTCTGGTAAACTTTAAAGAACTTAGAAATTTTAATTTTTTCGTGGTAAATTATTTTCATTCATGTAAAATAAAATCATATAGATTTATCTTGATGACAATGCAGCAATACTTTTATTTGTGTCTTTATTGACTGTTTAGAATTTAATGAGTAAAAATGACTACAATTTTCCAGCTTAAATTTGGTAAAAAAAAAAAAAAAACAAGGTGAATCGAAAATGCATTCGGTCTACAGTAGCCGAGATCTGTAGTAAATGAAAAGCCATCTAGCATAGAACTTTTTTAAGATAATCGAGTCAAACTTTATTAATTAAAACACAAAAAGACAACCATGTATTAAGTATTATTATCTTGTCCTGAAGCTGATACGAATTCTGACTAGGAGCTTAATATTATGCACTATTTTGGATTTATCGAAAAACGTTAAAGTTTGGGCACTAACTTCGTAATCTATTCTATTTTTCGTACATAACCCATCAAGAACAGTTAAGTTTATTTCGCTACGTCTACACATTTCTTTTGTAATTTTCTCTTTTCTTTTTTTTAAGAAATGAAAATCACGATTATATTAAATAGGATTTATTACATGTTCATTTAAAAACGAGCTTCAGTCCTAGTAAATACTTTGTACTTCTGAAACTTTTGTTTGTTTTCCTAAGAAAATGTTTAAGTACAGTAGTGAAATCACATCCTCTCACGGTATATATATAAAAAAAATCTGGTGCTTTTAAAAATATATAATTTAAAGGATTTATTACTTATAAATGAAATTTGCTTTAGTATAATTTCGAATGATTAATTTATGATGCATTTTGATAATCAAGAATAAAAGTTAACAAAATTGACAATTTTTTTAAAACGATCTGTTTAACAATAAATTTAAAACATATCATAAGTATTGAATAGAATTTTATAAAGAGTACGCGAAAATTCCATTAGCCATTTTTTTTTTCAGGTATGTGCGGGTAGTTTTGATTTAGCATTAACGAAGATTTCCCACATGCATATAAAATGTTGGTTTTACCAATTTATTTATTTTTTTTCAGCTTTCTTTGTGTTGGTTCCAGAAAAACATTCGTTTGTCCATTTGCTAACTGAGAGTTAACGGCAACCGCTTCAACAAATGTCTAGAAGAAAGGAATATGCATGTCACTCAAAAGTCCCTTGACCTAATAAATACATATCAGTTTCAACTTGCAAACAGGAGTAAAAAAAATGAGAACACTTTAGAACACTAGACAGGTGTTTTAAGCTCTAAATTAAAGAACGAGTCTAACAGTTGTGACTATAAATGAGCTTTGAAAAAACAATCCGAAGTCATCTACTGGGAGAGGAGATTAGAAATGGTTTAAATTACTAAAAGTTTATAAAGTCTATTATAAATTTATGATGTTACAATATTTTCTTTACTACTACCTGTCAAAACCTTTTTTCCGCCTGAATTACGAATTCGACAGCAATGTGTAACACTGGATTTTTCTACGAATTCTCATGACTGAGACGACTGTATACCAACAAGTTGTTGCTACTTAAAAACCAGAAGTTGAAGAACATTTGCGATAGAAAGAGTATTTTTTCCAAGGAGAAAAAGAACATATCTATGTATGTACACCCTATGTATTTCTTTTAAACAGTTTCGATGTCTACTAGTGAAAAAAGTTTCCCTCATGACGTAGAAAAGTTCTCAAATCAAGTAACTCAAGGAAGCAACGTTCTAATCAGTGGCAAAGTCAAGATTAGAACTCAAATGAATTTTTTTTCTAATCTGCCTGCATTGTTCTCCTCAGATGACTGTAAAAATTCTACTTAAATATCACTTAGAAAGGTAATATGAAATAAATGGACAGGAATGTCCCCCAAAAAGAGTGTTATCATGTGTGTATGTAATGATGTATATCTCCACGTGTTCGTCTATTCTAGAATTTTTACTTCAAGCACGTGTGTCCCCTTGTGACGCCATTTAACTACCTCATGACTTTGATTGGTTCTAATTCCCTACAGAAGTTATTTCGTATTTCAGTTGAGTATGAAAAATATACAAACGCGTAATTAGAAAAAAGTGTCTTGTCAACTTTTCTAAAATGTCAACGCCATCTACTGATGTTGAAAAAACAGATTTAGAGCAGGTAAATCTGTCTCATAAACCTAACCTACGGAATAAATCCAATAAAACGAGACTAAGTTGCTGTTTCATAGACTGAGACAGTTTTAGTTTTCAAGTTGCTTAGTTGCTAGACTTAGAACTACACATCCCCCCCCTCCTTCTCTTCTAGAGTGACGCGTCATTACTGTGTTGACCTATACTGTCGTATGCTTTTAACGTGTGTATTCGAAAAGTTTTAACTGTCTTCCGTGAATGCTAGATAATTATTTTTAAGTTTCTTTCCACATCAGTAAAACCAACAATCGAAATTTAAATATAATTTTCTTTTAGTGGGTCACCTTATATCTTAATTTTTTTAGTAATAATTTGAATAATATTCTTCAGTGCTATATTTTGAAGCAAACAAAATTTGTCAAAACAAAAGTGTACCATTTTTTCTTTTAAATTGGGAAAATGTATTTCTATAAATAATATATATATATATTTATTCCAATTGATATGAAAATGTTACAAAGAATTTTTAAATTAAAAATAATCAGGTAGTATAAAGAAAATGGTGACACGACATTGAGTACAGATGAAAGATTTTTCTGTTTTTCGAATTCCAAATGAATCACGTGTCCTACCAGTTAAAACTTAACCGCGAGAGGATGTGAGTCGATATGGAACTGAGGAACCTTGGGGGGAGGGGGGTATACAGCTACTGATGTAACATTTTCTCGCTATTTCCGTGTAAATGGAGGGTAGTAAAAGAAACAAGTAAATAAAAGAAAAGGAAACCAAAAGTTGAATTTTTTAAAAATGCACTCCTCATGCACAGATTGGCACAGTAGATATTCGTAATATTGTGTGAGAAGGGTGTGTGTGTGTGTGTGTGTTGTGCTGGTTATTTTTTCTTTTCTTTTCTTTTTTTATCAAGAAGAGTCTCGGGTACTTAAGTGGCAGTAAAGAGTGAATGACACGGCGTAGCACACACAAAAATTATGTTTTAAAAAGTTCACGTGAAACGAGAGAAGCACTTAAACCTGACTTGCTGCTTCTATATCCCCTACACTCACAATGATGCAATATAAAAAATATAAATCTGAAAGTCACAGTACGCTCACAGTTCTTAAGGAAAAAAGGTGGCAGGTGGTTGCAGGGCAGGACGATAAACAGCTGCCATTGCGACAGTCGATGTCTTCTAATTGTTCGGAATATCGATAAATTATATCCGAATATTTGAAACTAATTTGATACCAATAAAATTTTTCTTTACGACTTTTGTTGATGCTTGTTGTTCCATTTAGAAATAAACTTGTTTTAAGAACATAATAATTCGAATTCATTTGAATACTGCGAAGACACCTTTTACAGATTTTGGGTACTAAAATTTTGGAATGATACTTAGAATATTAGAATATAGGTCGAATGATTTAATATAATAAATTTTACCCAATTACTTGATTTGCAAGCTACGGTTTCCTAAAAGATTATAACGTTTAATAATTTAAATGTACTTTTAACAGGCTGAATATATCATCTGCAAATTTTTCGACACTAAAGTCATATCAATTATCAAATATTACTAATCAACAAAAAGCATGACACTTGTTAATCCAGTTTTAACAGTCATTTCTTTTCTTAATTTAATAATACTTTGTTATTCTTATCACTGTAATCGAAAATTTTAGAAGGATGTTTAGAATTTTAGATCATATTTCGAATATTTTGGTGGTAAAAACTATATGAAGTTTTTATCAGATGATTTTGGCTGTGAAACTTGCCAAAATTTTCAGCTCAAACGTTTAGGAATATGAGTTTTCACCAAAATGGTTTAGATTTAAAATATTTCGTGCGAAGGATTAAAATTTTGTCTTAAATTCTTTTTTTAGATCAAGAATAAGTCAAATATTTTGGTCCGATTTTTTAAAGTTTATTGCTAAGAATTTTTAAAGTAAAAAAGTTTTAGAATTAAAAAAAAAAATTAACTATTATTTGAAACACTTGCCTCTAAATTCATTATTTGAAGATCACAAAATTTTTTGTCGAATCTTTTCTTTGGTCAATATTTTTTGGTTAAAAACGTGTTAAATTTCTTGGTTTAATTTTCTGAAGAGTAAGTGTCGATTAAGAATTTTTAGATAAAAAGTTGTCGAAAATTTAAGAGATAAAAATTGTGTAAATAACTTGAAAGGTGTAATTTGAATAATTTGATAAAAATTTAGGGACCACAAATTTTTGCTGGTAATTTTTGGGGTAATTATTTTGGAGAAAAATCGTAGTCTAATTTTTGCATTATTTGAAAAAAGTATGAGAATAGTGCTTGGTAGATGTTTCTTATACATAGTTCCTGTACTTTCTTTTGTTTTTGAATAAAAAAGCGTCGAATTTGTTAGTTCAATTTTTTTTTTCAAGTTGATCGACTGAAAGCTGTTTTTAGGTAAATTATATTTTCCGAAATTTAAGATCTTAAACTATTTGAAGTAATTTTTATGGTAAACGGTTTGTTTTTGGAATGCCAGATTTTTGTGAAATATTTCGGGGTCAGTTTTATTTTTGAATAAAAATGTGTTGAATTTCTTGGTCATATTTTTGCACCTTATTAGTAAGTTTAAAAGTAATTTTAAAAGGACTAAATTGTTATATTGAAAGAGGTTTCGAATACATTGTTCCGAGCGTATTTCCTTTTTTTCTTTTTTTGAGGAACAAAATATATCGAACTTTTTGGTTAATATTTTCTTAAGTTCATCGACTAAAAATTCTTTTAGGTATAAAATTTTGTTGAAAATTTGAGCTTTAAAAAGTTTTAGCTAACTTTTATGGGTAAATATCTGATGAAAGTTTTAACAATCAGAGATTTTGTAGAAATATTTTTGGATTCTATCTTTTGGATTAAAATGTGTTTTGGTCCTGTTTTTCAATCTTAGAAACTGAGATGTTTAGGTAAAAATTTTGTCGGAAACTTAGAGTTAAACATTTTTAATTTTTGGAAGCAAATATTTTGATCAAAGGCTTAAGGATCGCACATTATTTTGAATAGTTTTTTTAAATACAAATCTGTCCATTGTTTTAGTTTTGAATAATTTGATCAAATATTTAAAGATCACAGATTTTTGTAGATTATTTTTTTTAGGGGGTTGGGGTTTTGAATAAAAATGTGTGTTAATCAAATTTTTTAAGCTTCACAACTACGAATTTTTGTGAGTGAAAATCTGTGTCGATAATTTAGAGTTATAAAATGTTAACGAATATTTTGGAGGACAAATATTTTGATCAAAGTTTTATGGATTAAAAATTTTTGATAAATTATTTTGAGAGTAAGAACGAAAATTGTCGACTAATTTGAAAAGGAAAGTAGAATGAGGTTTGGTAGGTTTTTCGTATACATTTTTACAGTAGTATTTTCTTTATTTATTTTTAGATACTCGAAAGAGAGGTTTCGTATACATTTTTACACATATATTTTCCTTATTTTTTGACATTTGAAAGAGAGGTTTTGTATACATTGCTACACGCGTATTTTCTTTACTTACTTTTAGGTAATTTTATTTATTTATAATTATTATTTATTTTTGGACACTTGAAAGAAATGTTATATATTAACTATTACACGCATTTTTTCATTGTTTAATAATATTTAGACATTTGAAAGAAAGGTTTTGTATACATTGATTGCTACACGCTTATTTTCTTTACTTACTTTTAGGTAATTTTATTTATTTATAATTATTATTTATTTTTGGACACTTGAAAGAGAAGTTATATATGCACTATTACACTCGTTTTTTCTTTATTTATTTTTAGACATTTGAAAGAAAAGTTTTTTTTATACATTGTTACGCGAGTATTTTCTCTACTTACTTTTAGACAATTTTATTTATTTATTATTGTTTATTTTTGGACATTTGAAAGAAAGGTTATACATGTACTATTACACGCGTTTTTTCTTTCTTTATTTATTTTTAGACATTTGAAAGAAAGGTTTCGTATATATTGCTACACGCGTATTTTCTTTACTTTCTTTTAGACAAATTTATTTATAATTATTATTTATTTTTGGACACTTGAAAGAGAGGTTATATATATATACACTATTACACGCGTTTTTTCTTTGTTTATTTTTAGACATTTGAGAGAAAGGTTTCGTATATATTGCTACACGCTTATTTTCTTTACTTACTCTTAGACAATTTTATTTATTTGTAATTATTATTTATTTTTGGACACTTGAATGAGAGGTTATATATGCACTATTACAAGCATTTTTTCTTTGTTTATTTATTTTTAGACATTTGAAAGAGAGATTTTGTATACGTTGCTACACGAGTATTTTCTTTACTTACTTTTAGACAAATTTATTTATTTATAATTATTTATTTTTGGACACTTGAAAGAGAGGTTATATATATACAGTATTACACACGTTTATTCGTTGTTTATTTATTTTTAGATATTTGAAAGAAAGGTTTTGTATACACTATTACACGCGTATATTCTTTACTTACTTTTGGACAATTTTATTTATTTATAATTATTATTTATTTTTGGACACTTGAAAGAGGCATCATATAAGCACTATTACACGCGTTTTTTCTTTGTTTATTAACTTTTAGACATTTGAAAGAAAGGTTTTGTATACATTGCTACACACGTTTTCTCTTTATTTACTTTTAGACAATTAGAAGAGAGGTTTATTATACATTTTTACATGCGTATTTTCTTTATTTATTTTTAGACAATTCAAATTGAGGTTTCGCATACATTGTTACACACGTATTTTTTATTTATTTTTAGACACTTGAAAGAGTGGTTTTGTATACACTATTACACGCGTATTTTCTTTATCTATTTTTAGACAGTTGAAAGAGAGGTTAGGCATACATTGCTATACCCATACTTTATTTATTTTTAGACTCTTGCAAGAAGCGAGGTGGGCTTTCTTTGTAAACTAAATGACACGTAGAAGAACGTTACCATACTCCCCCAATTCTCGAATAAAAAATATAAACACACAATTATCAGTTCTCATCGAGGACTAAAAGGAAGGTAAAACCTAAATATATCTATATAGAGGTTTTTTTTTTGAGTCATTTAAAAAGAAGCTTCTCACTTCCCGCGAGCTCGTCCTGCCCTGCAAAAGGAGAGAGAAAAGTTGTTCCAAGTAATAGAAGATCGCGCGTCATCACATTCACATTGAGTTCATAGAGTTATTTTTTTTTCTACTTTTTAAACGCTATCTTCCAGTTAGTAGTATAATTATATTACAATAATGCATCAACAGTAGCATTGACATTTACATATGTATATATTTATATGTTGTAAAAAAATGTATGCTCGAGAAAAATTACAGATAACAGATATTATTATTATTATTATTATTATTATTAGACACAGTTTGCCACACACCGAAGTAGGATATTTCGAAAAAAATTTTTTTTTTCATTTTTGTTTCGTACAGAGGCAACACTATTTCCAGAATAGAAGTTCCAAAAAATGCCTAAATTTCACTAGGATGTAGATCTCGTTTCACACTGCTGCCATCTGTTGGCAACAAAAGTAGTAAGATGTCACAACGTACACACATATATTTAAGTTTCTTTGACGGATGTCGATAAAAAATATCCTGAATATTTTTACTTTTTTTATGAAGGCTCCTGAGGTAAATTTTTTTTCCCAAGCAAAATAAGTTTTACTTAAATGATCAAAAGTAAAATAAAGTAAAATATATATTCTGGATTAAAATATGAAATTACATTCCGAACAGCGCTATATATATTTACAGGGGCACTGTTTTCGATAATTATCATATTAAAAACCATCAAAGCTTCTTCGATTTGATTTTTTAACTATTAAAGACTATTTAATTTAATTTAAATCTCATCCAACAGTTACTCCAGTCTTGCATATTAAGTTTCAACAGTGGAATAATATATATCAATTAGAAAACATGTTTAATATTATTATTTAAATAACACAATTTAATAATAATAAACAGTATTAATTATTAATATAACCCAAATTATTAATAGTTTTTCTCAGAAAAATTACACATCCATTCTAACATTTAGTAATTTTACATAAAGTTAATATCTTTTCAATAATGTAAAATAAAATATGATATAACAATACCATAGACATGATTTACAAATTTTAAAATGTAACATACGTAAACATAATATTTTCTAATAAAGTTAAACAACAAATGAAAACAACCTTTGAAATTTGAACAACTTATTCAGTTTAAATATAAAAGCATTGCAATGATAATTTTAAGTACAAAGTATTAACGTATTTTAAGTATATAAGTGTCTGATTAAAGATACTTGAGAGCATTAAGTACTAGCATATAATAGACAAATTTTATTTACCTAATTTAAGGACCCCAAAAATAGGATTTTATAAGAAAATACAATGAGGTTACAATGGAAGAAAATAAGTACATTTAAATAAATAAATACACTTTTAGATAATTAAAATTACTCTAAATATATTTTTTATGCAAAGTAATTTCAGCTTTCCCACAAAAATTTATTTCAGTAAATAAACAAAAATTTGTAAACAGGAGTTAATTTGATTTACGTTTTTGTTTATTTATTTAATTTGTAGTTTAATTTTTATCAAAGAAATCGCTTTGTTTGTTAGAGTACAATTTCTTGCCTGTTTCGAAACGATTTAAAATAACTAATCAACCAAACTTATATCACTTGTTAATTCATCTTCATATAGTTACTTATTTTACTTTCAAGATATAGTTTTCTAAAGGAAATGTGTTTGTTTTTATTTAATAGTTTTCTTTTCAGTGCTGTGAACATGCCATATATAAATTTTTAAAAATGGTTTTTACGGTAATTACTAATCAACAAAATGTTATGACACTTGTTAATCCACTTTTTAAAAGCTGCATATTTTATTTACAAATTATAGTTTTCTAAAGGAAATACATTTTTTTTTGTATTCAATAATTTCAATTTTTTTTAATACTGCGAAGATGTACATGGATTTAAAAACTAATATCAGTTCGTAAAAATTACTAATCAACAAAAAGTTAACACTTGTTAATCCACTTTTAAAAGCAGGATATTTTCTTTTCAAATTACGGATTTCTAATGGAAATACTTTTTTGTATTCCATAATTTTAATTTTTTGTAATACTTCGAAGATATCATATATAAATTTTAAAACTGTAATATCAGTTCGCAAAAATTACTAATCAAAAATCCTTATGACACTTGTTAATCCACTTTTTATAAAAGATGCATATTTTAT
Organism: Pardosa pseudoannulata; assembly: GCA_032207245.1. NCBI lineage: Eukaryota > Metazoa > Arthropoda > Arachnida > Araneae > Lycosidae > Pardosa > Pardosa pseudoannulata. The sequence goes on along the minus strand of JAGEOH010000705.1, from coordinate 5,378 downwards.
TTACAAGTTATAACTTTCTAAGAGAAATACATTTTCTTTTTTATTCATTAATTTCAATTTTTTAATAATGTGAAGATATCACGTATAAATTTTAAGTGATATCCATTTGCAAGAACTACTAATTAACAAATCGTATGACATTTGTTAGTTTAATTTTTTTAAAAAAGTTACATATTTTATATATGAGTTATGCTTATCTAAAGGAAATACATTTTTATAATTTAAATTTTTTTTAATACTGCTAAGATACCATATACAAATTTTTAAACTTATGTGATATCGAATTGCAAAAATTATTCATCAAAAAAAGTCTGACATTTTGGTTCATTTTAAAAAGTTATTTGAATTATTCTAGCTATAATTTTCTACTTTTTTGTATTCAATAATTTGAATTTTTTTAATACTGCTAAAATATATATGAATTTTAAAACTAGTATGATATCAAGTTGCAAAAAGTAACTAATCAACAAAACGTATAACTTTTGATTCATTTTAAACAGTTTTTTGATTTATTTACGCTATGGTTTATATAAAGGAATCTTTGTTTTAGTAATTAGAGTAATCTGTATTACTTATTTGATGTGATATTAAGGAAATATCATTTAGCATTTGATAATCAGAATTCTTTTCCGATACTGTAAATATACCATTTTTAAATTTTTGACATCGATTCGATTTCAATTTGCAAAAATTACTAGGTATAAAACGTATGACGCTTGTTAATCCAGTTACTATTCAGATTATAAAATATGGTGTTAAGCAAACATATTTTCACAATTTAATAATTTTGATTTCTTTTCAACACTTCTTTTATATATCTGAATTTCAACATCATTTCAACATCAAATGAGGGTTAATTCGAATTAAATGATAGCTGATAACATGGAATAAAAGGAAAATAACTGTGTACATCATACTCTATACATGAAAAAAACTTTTTTGGATTGCACCCAATGCTTTCAAGTTTCTTAAAATATTCATAAAATATTCTGATCTAATAAACATTTTCATCAAAGGAAAGAAAAAAGCTAAATCATATTGAAATTTTATATTTACATAAAACAAATATGCACTGTAAATCCATAAAGTATTTCATTACATTTCCTTTTTCATATTTACTTATTAACAATATCTTCCAATAGGACATCAAGATTAGATTTTAAACTATCTTTACGTTCGGAAGGAAGGCCAAATTCTGATTGGTTTTTTTAATGACATTAAGTAAAGCCATTTAATTAGAAAACAGAAATTTCTTTACTTTAATGTTTTAATCGATGAAAATTGCAACTAAGAAATACGTTTGAAATTATTTAAAGAACATATTATTTAGTGAATACCTTATAACAGTAAAATATTTTATTCTAAACTGTATAAAATGTATTTTCGACTAGCCGTTAAGATAATTAGAGTTGCCAGAGATAAAAGGATAGTATTCATCAGTCCTGTTCATATATATATATATATATATATATATATATATATATATATATATATATATATATATATATATATATATATATATACACACACACACACACATATATTTCAGGTGTAAAAAGGGGTAGTTGGAAATGACGTGAGTTATAAACGATTTTAAAAAGGGAACTCTTTTAAAATAATAAGATAAATGAAAAAGACCCACGCTCGCGTAAACTTTTGGAGTAATGCGGTCAGGTGTAGAGATATTGCACAGGAAATTGATGACTCATCAAGCGAGAACTTTAGTTGGCACGTGGGACATGGAGCTGTCAACACCTTTCCACGCTTAGTTTCGCCACGAATAAATTAAAATGGCGCAAGCTTTACTATTAAATGAAACTATGATTTAATAAACTTATTATTATCAAGAAAGAATGTTTTTCATTCGCCTTAATACTGGACAACTACACACACACACACACACACACATATATATATATATATTTATTTATTTGTGTGTGTGTGTTAGTTAAAAAAATGTATCCTTTTTCAGAATCATGGTCACTCCTCTCTATCTCTCTAAAAATAAATAAATAATAATAAAAAAATTTCCTTATTGGTAGATTAAAGTATGTGAAGATATATATAACAATAGTAAATGTATATAACTAAACACAAAAATGTAACTTAATATGAGGCAATATAAATTAGCAAATAAATAAATATAAAAATAATGAATTTTAAGTTTAAGGAAAACTTTGGGATGTAAGCAACATTGTTTCGTTTGTCCACCTGTGGTATATATATATATATATATATATATATATATATATATATATATATATATATATATATATATATATATATATATATATATATATATATATATATATATATATATATATATATATATATATAAAGGAATAAAAATATTGTAATATGCATTTCATACTCTCCAAAGGAAAATATTTCATTACTTTTTTTAATTAAAATTTCAATACACAATCTCTTAAAAATTTTATCTTAATGTCGATTTAACGTAACCATTAAGTAGTTAAATCAACGGTTTAGTTTGAATGACATCATATATATGACAGGCTTTATATAAAATCAGCTTGATATCTAAATAAATACAAAATGTTTTAAATTCGGAATTTGGCCTTCAAAATACTCCCAAAAACGTTTTGCAAGATAGTTTTCAGAATTTTAGTTTAAAATGGATTTCAAATTTACTTTAATTAACGATAATCTTTTTTTTAATCAAGAAATATTAAGCTATATCACGTCTCATATAAAGATCTTGTTTTACTGCAAGTAAAAGTTATGTTGATCAACATGTTTTACAAATGATGAATAATTTTGTAAAACATAGGAAGTGTAAAAACGAGTTTATAAAGTAGAATTACTTTAGATTAGTAAAAGTAGAGATAATTAGATTAGTAAAGATTACAAAAATTAAATTGATAGAGTAGAATTACTTTAGTAGATTAACTTTATTCCAAATGAATTTGTTTTAAGCAATAAACTTTTAATATTTAAAATTGAGTTTTTTATAATTGAATATTGGCAGACATATGTATGAAAATAATTTATATGTAACCCGTTTCTAAATTTGAATATTCATGTACCCATACTTCAGTTAATTACTCTTGTTTGCCAGCTCGAAATGTTTACTATGTTCAAAATAGTTAACAAATTATGATATAATAAAGATGAATGGATATCACTTTACAATTATATATATATATATATATATATATATATATATATATATATATATATATATATATATATATATATATATATATATATATATATAATGATGTTGCCACATCGGTAAGAAATTTAGTTCTCAAATAGAAAATATTTTAGAACTGGATGTTGAACATCGATTGCATACTGAATGAAAATAAAATGAAAAAATTTTAATAGCATTGGTATACCAGTAAAAAATTTAGTTTTTTAATCAAATATACTTCAGTTAAATACTCAATATCGATTGAACACAATGAGAAAATATGTGCACAAATGTATAATGATGTTGGCATACCATTAAGCCATTTAATTTTCAAAGAAAAAATAATTTAGAGTTTGATGTTGAATATTTATTGAACACAATAGGAAAATGTATTGCAGAAGGTATAATGGTGAAAATACTTTAGATCTGAAGGTTGAATATCAATTGAACACAATAGGAAAATAAATTATAATGTATTGTGGTATTGGTATACCATTAAGCCATTTAGTTTTCCAACAGAAGATACTTTAGAGCTTGAATATCGATTGAATACAATTGGAAAATGAATTCCAGAATGTATAATGGTGTTGGCATACCATTAAGCCATTAATAGGATGTTTTACTAAACACAAAATACATTCCAGAATGTATAATGGTGTTGGCATACCATTAAGCCATTCAATTTTCAAATAAACAAATACTTTTGAGATTCTTGTTGAATATCGATTGAACACAATAGGAAAATCAATTCCAGAATGTATAATGGTGTTAACATATTATTAAGCCATTCAATTATCAAATAAACAAATACTTTAGAGCTTGATGTTGAATATCGAATGAACACAATAGGAAAATACATTTCAGAATATATAATGCTGTTGACATACCATTCAACCATTTAGATATAAAGTAGAAATTATTTCAACTGGATGTTGAACATTTACTAAACACAATGGAAAAATACATTCCAGAAAGTTTAATGGTGTTGACATACCATTCAACCATTTAGATATAAAGTAGAAATTATTTCAACTGGATGTTGAACATTTACTAAACACAATAGGAAAATACATTCCAGAATGTTTAATGGTGTTGGCATACCATTAAGCCATTTCGGTTTCAAAAAATAATTTAGAGCTAGATGTTAAATACCGATTGAACACAATAGGAAAATGAATTCCAGAATATATAATGGTGTTAACATATTATTAAGCCATTTAGATTTCAAATAAAGAATACTTTTGAGCCTCTTGTTGAATATCGAATGAACATAATAGAAAAATAAATTCGCGAATGTATAATAGAGTTGACATACCATTAAACCATTTAGATTTCAAATAGAAAATATTTCAGCTGGATGTTGAATATTTACTAAACACAATGGGAAAATACATTCCAGAATGTATAATGGTGTTGGCATACCGTTAAGCCATTTAGTTTTCAAATAAAAAATACTTTAGAGATGGCTGTTGAATATCAAATGAACAAACACAATAGGAAAAACAATTCATGATTGTATAATGGTTTTGACATACCATTAAACAATTTAGATATCAAATAGAAAATATTTCAGCTGGATGTTGAATATTTACTAAACACAATGGGAAAATCAATTCCAGAATGTATAATGGTTTTGGCATATCATAAGGCAATTTAATTTTGAAATAAACAAATATTTTAGAGCTGGTTATTGAATATCGAATGAACACAATAGAAAAATCAATTCGTGATTGTATAATGGTTTTGATATGCCATTAAACCATTTAGATATCAAATAGAAAATATTTCAGCTGGATGTTGAATATTTACTAAACACAATGGGAAAATTCATTCCAGAATTTTTAATGGTGTTGACATACCATTAACCATTTAATTTTCAAATAAACAAATACTTTAGAGCTTGATGTTGAATATCGAAGGAACACAATAGGAAAATTAATTCACTAATGTATAATGGTGTTGATATAGCATTAAACCATTTAGATTTCAAATAGAAAATATTTCATCTGGATGTTGAATATTTACTAAACACAATGGGAGAATACATTCCAGAATGTATAATGGTGTTGGCATACCATTAAGCCATTTAGTTTCCAAACAAAAAACATTTTGAATGTTGAATATCGATTGAACACAAAGGGTAAATAAATTCACGAATATATGATGGCGTTGGCATACAACGCTATTATAGTGTTATAATATTTCAGGTAAAAAATATTTC
>JAGEOH010000704.1:0-31941 GCA_032207245.1 Pardosa pseudoannulata | reverse complement strand
TATAAAATAACTGCATAGTAGAGGAGGTGATTCTGTTTCGATTCTAGACATTTTTTATTTCTAGATACTAGTTAGTAGATATTCTTTGATAATATTTTTCCTACTCATTTTGAATGTTACAATTTTAGTTCTTTAGTTTTTTTTTAACAGAGTAAGTATAAAAATTCTAATCTTGTCTCTTAGTTTTTTCTCAATATAATTAATTTTAGGATCGTTAAAACAGTAGAGCATTACTTTTCGGAACCAGAGTTCATGAGTTCGAATCTCACAGCTGCCAAGAATGATCGCTGTTGTTAGGGCCATAAGAAGTAGGTTCAGATCTCATTATCCCTCCTGGATTCCCCTTAGAAATTAGCCGAACGAGGACAGAATGGTAGAGTACTGTTCTTCGTTAGAATTCGCGAGTTCGAATCCAGATGCTGTCAGGGATGTTCGCAGACATTCGGAATCGACTTTAAGCAGTAGGTTCCGGTCTTATTAACCCTCGTGGCAAAACAGTTGTTCGTAGCGCTCTAAACCAAACCAAACCAAAACCTCCTAGGAATTAAATTTTCAGGACTTTTTTATATTTTCTCAATTTATAGTTAGCAGACTAACTATTGAAAGTGATAAAAGTTTTAAAATTTTTAGCTTATTTTTTAAAAATGGGAATAGATTATTACCTTTTTGGCAATAGAGTATTTTGTTGCTTGAGCCGGCCTAAGATCCGCCATATTCGTGATGGGTGATCTGAGGCATGCAAAAATATGTTTTTGGTCACAATGTCCTCTAAGTTCTCACACGATTTCTTGGAAAGTGGCAGGCCAAATCTGGGAAGTCTTTTGCTTGGTCCTTGCCTCTAAATTACGAAGACACATTTTGAGCAAAGTCGTTCTCTCACCCCTTGTGGTGCTCTTCATAAAAATAAAAATATAAATATAAATAAATTTTAGGAAAAGAAAACGAAAGGCGGATTTTTTGCCTCAATTCGAGTAGCCTATGGCCATAGGCTTGTCCTAGGTGCATAAACGACAACAACCTGACGACTGTAAGGCAATCTATTGACACCCTGGAGAATTTCCTCGATTTTGGCCGACCCTAAGAGGTATGTCCCCTGCAAGTGTTTCGAGTTTAAAGTGAGATCAAGTGCTTTTTCCAGGGCCAAACAAGCAGAAGCTGTGTCAAGGGTTGAATTTTAGTGGCGCTTTTTTTACTTGAATTTGTCAGATACTTTTTGTAGGTAAGAAATGCGTGTAAAACATTATACAAAATATAGTTCTTCATACCTTAGAAGCCTTGAACATTATTATTTAGTGTTATATTTCGTGAATTTTATTTGTAAAGTGTCAAAAAGCGCAAGTATTTTATTTTTTAATGTAGATGATGTGATCAATGCAATTATTTTCGATTTTTTACGCAACACAATGGTTTAATGAAAGATACTCGTGTTTTGTTATTGTTGCCAATCCCTCTTGGCCGAGTCAAGATGTCTGGCTCTGGATCAGCCATTGATTTCACTTTAAACTAGAGGAACTTGCAGGTTAAATACCTCCTCCCGGGGTCAATCAAAATTGAGGGAATTCTCCAGGGTGTCAATAGATTGCCTCCGAGCCAAGCATGTGAGCCAGAGGTTTCCCGAATTAAGGCGATGCGCCTCTCCTTTGACGATCACCACTAAGGTGAAAGAACGTCTTATCTCATGTGGGTCTTCATAATTTTTAATTAGGAACCAAGTAGAAAAACCACAGAGGTATAGTTTGAGAATTTGGAGAACATTGTGACAACGCTTGTATTGTGTTGGCCGGTTCGAACCTCGAATCCGCAAAACCAGTTTATGAGATTGTTGCCTGAGCAATCGCGGTTCGGATACCCGTGTTTTAGTGGTAGTTTTGATTTTGACACCAAACGTTGCTATTGCTTTAAGGTTTTTGAGTTTTTTGATAATAAATGTGATAAGTGGAGAGACGAGTTTCTAAAAACTAAATTTATATCTTTCAACAACTTATTTCTTATAGAAGCACTTTTTCTTTTTATCTTGGGGTACATCATTTCAGATTTTTGTCCAAAACATCAAAGTTGATAGAGTCAGCCTTGGGAGATATTTTGTGCGCTTACCAGGTTCGAACCCTGTATCCCAGGGTTCTACCCCGTTCCCTGATCACTAGGCCATCTCGATCCCTATAATCGGTGTACCAAAACTGGGGATCGATTTTCTGTGGTTTGCTCCTCACTTTACTTCCGAATACATTTTGCAATCGATAAAAGGGATCCATCTCGAAGTGATCTCACCTGTCATTTACTGGCAGGCCAAAGAGCTGTGAGTGCAGTGCACTGGACAGTGGTCGCGAGGTGTTGGGCATCAGAGCTATAATTTGGGCATCTCTCTCTGGCGTGAAAAGCGACCCATTCTCATTTGCGATCGAAAAGAAATCCGAATCATTTTTCGCGTGCGAGGTTTTTCCTCCAACGCATCCAATATTGGGGCGGTCGATGGCCAATCAGCGCCGCGAGGAGTAAGGGGGTCCTGCGAAAGTGACCACGTGACAGCCTCCCTCTGCTTTTTCCCCCGACATATCCATTAGAGGTCTATCAAGAATCCATTAGAAGGAACTTGCTCTCTGACCACGCGAATGTTATCTATTGTGGTCTGGCGGCGCAAAAGAAGAGATGAGAGAAGGTGGGCTGTGGTTAGAGAAGGTGCTACGTTTCTTTTTTCCTCATCTTTTTTTTCTTTTGGTAGTTAAGTGCGGTCAACAGAAGGGAGTGTGCATTTCGTGGGTGTTTGAATCTATTTCGGAAGTAAAAAACGAGAATACATTGTAGCTATCTTTGGATCTTTCCATTTAAATAGATTCTCTATACCAAGATGATATACAAAACTCCAGAAAAAGAAAGAAACATCGTTTATGTTGCGTCATGTATAATTTGTTTTACTCCCACCATAAATTAAAAAATAACATGCAACAATAATATAATTCTCGTTAATAGAAGGAAGTGTGCATTTCGTGGGTGTTTGAATCTATTTCGGAAGTAAAAAAAGAAGATAATGCATTGTAGCTATTTTTGAATCTTACGATTTAAATAGATTTTCTATATTACAATATCACACAAAACTTAAGAAAGGGAAAGCAACATACATGGGCTACATCCTTAGTGTTACATTATGGTTAATTTGTTTTACTCCCGCTATAAATTAAATTATATAAAATAATAATATAATCGTGTACTACAAAAGGGAGCGTCAATCTCGTGGCTATTTGAATCTATATCGGAAGCAAAAAAAGAGAATACATTACAGTTATCTTCGAATGCTAGTCTTTAAAGCAGAGTGGGCTAACCTATGACATGCATGCCACCTAGTGGCACGAGACCAGTTTGTATTAAGTTATTTTTATTCACTTCCATTCACTGAAAAGAACATTAAAAAATTATCTCCAAGAATAGCAGCTGTCAAAGGCGAGTTCAGAAACGAGTAGGAGCATGAGCGCTTTTATGACATGCAGTAGGACAGAAGAGGGACTAGTGCCCCCTCCACCATGGAAATCCCTGTAGGGGTGACGTTTTCTTGGGAAAGTGCATGAATGGGATGAGTTATAAAGAAAGAATCCAAACTAAATTGTAAATAATGGCATAGTTTGGGTTTGTGCTTTTTATATTTTAATATGAAGATGGTATGCAACTGATGTTTTGAGATATGGTAGAATGATTTTTGGAGAATTAGAGCACCAATATCGTCTCCTTTATAGATTCTGACGATTTGATTTTCTAAATATAACAGTGTAAAAAAAGACAAGATAAAATGATTCTATACTATACAAAAACTGAATTTTTAAATAAATATCACTGAAAACCTACATATAAGATCAATGATTCTCACATTCTATAAGAGAATAAATTATAATTTTAAAAATTAAACATTTTTATGTAGATTATACGGTTAAACCCGTATAAGAATTAAAAAAATAACATGTGGCATACAGTATCCCTAAAAATAATAAATTGTAATTTATCTCGCACACTAATCGGAAAAGGTGCGCCATTCCTGCTTTAAAGGGATTGTATGTACTAGAATGCTACACAAAACACCAGAAAGAGAAAGAAGCATACAAGAGCTACATTGTTTATGTTAAATATTCTATAATATGTTTTACTGTCACCGTAAATTAAATTATGTATAATAATATTATAATTTATTACACTATCAGGAAATGCGTACTTATACAAGAAGGAACTAATTAAATAAAAAGTCGGTCCAAGTGGAAATTGGGGTTTTATAACGGCATTGTGGTAACTCTTTTTGAAAAGAAATATAAGTTTACAACCTTTTGACGTTTTGCCTCAGTTGTACTTCTTCGCAAATATTTGAGGACAAAAAGATTACTAGAACTAAGGTTCATATACATAAATTGCGAGGAATAAACTGAAGGATATTCTTGCTTTATAGTAATTGACATCTACACATTCCTAATGTAATAACACAGATGAAATACTCTTTTCTTCCAATTCCTGACAAGAAAGAAATTGTATCAGTATAATATATTAATACTTAATAATTTTCTTGGTCATTTTATTACAAAAATTACCTATATATAAATAAAATCTATCATTTGTGCCTTTTATTTTAAGGTGAAAATAATTTTAAGAAAATTTCCACTTTTACGAATGTTCCAAATTTTAAAGTTTATGCTATTTTTAAAAATAAGTTCTAAGATTATGACACAGAGTAAATACATGGGCATTTGTGGGCATGGGCGTGGGTAGGCCCCTTCAAAATGGAGGCCCGGCCTAGTGCGCCAAATACGCAATTGCAAATCAAGCTCTATACACAGGTAAAACTTTAAGGAGACACATCCCTTTTAAACGTTCAAAATATAGATTTTCTGATTTTTACATTTTTAAAATTGCTGGATATTTCTGAATTGTTTAAAAGAAACCCCATAGAAATATTGGAATTAGAACCCTTAAAGCTATATAATATTTGCATTTAATATCATAGCTTTTAAGGAAATTGTACAAATTTTAAATGCATTTTACTCAAAATGATGTTTCATCAACTTGCACGCACTGTAAACAAAAAATTATTGCACTTATTGATTTCAAATTTTCACAGTAAATACATTAAACCTCCAATAAAACTCTACCTACTGTTATCGTTGTTGTTTATTTCATTTCATACTTATATTATTTGAAATGGAATTTTTAAACATTATTTAATTTTTTTAAAGATGCAATCACCTGGTGTCATAGTTCTGATAGTTTTTAAAAATTTAAATAGATGGAGAATTATACCTAATAATTATTGTTTCTAATTCTAAGCAAATTCCAGTTTGTTTAAATAAGTTTGTTCACATTTGTTCAGTTTTTTTTGAGATAATTTTTCACTTTTCGTTGTAAGGTTTATTTTTTTGACATAATAAATACTAATGCAATTTTCGAAGAATAATAATTGAAATCCCACTAAATAACTAAAAACATAATAATAAAAAAGTTGATATACTGTGGTTGTAGTTGTTATAATATGATGAGTTAACATATTAGAGACTATCCCAGGAAGTAATAAAATATAAAATTTCTTTAAAACAGTAATCTAAAGGTTTGTGTTGTAAGACTGCGCAATAAAATGTTTTAAATTTTTGAGACAACTTCATTTTGTCTGTAGAATTCTTATTTTTAGAAACAAAAAAAATAGGAAAATTCAATATGTAAGCTAAACTGAATTTGTATTTACCAAATAATTAAAAATGTATTCAAAAAATATGACTATAAGTTAAATAGATTATTTAAGATTAGCAACACTCCTTTTAAATAAAACTAAAGGTTATATATAGAAGAGGACGAATATAGTAATATAAAATTTATTTTGTTAATGCAGTTTCTTAAAACTAAAATCAAAAATAGGATTCCGATAATCACTTATGATTTTCTTTATACAACTTAAGATTCAAAAGAACTTAAAAAAAGGTGATGATTATATTAAATAGATTATTTTCTTCTTTCAAGTCTCTTTTAAGCGTAGTAATATTATTTTTTTTTATCTAAAAAGCACACAAAAGCAAAACTGTCAATAAGATAAAGGTAGTGATTAGATGTTAATAACACATGATTGTTTTCAGCTTTTTGTTGGAAGGTATAACAGCTAAACTCCAGACTCACCGTTGTAACTCACTAGCGTAATGTTCTTTATAACAGAAGATAGAAGATTAGTATAGAAACTACGTTGTTGAGGAGTAATGATGAATGATGGTGACACTGGTGATTTCTTCCGCTAGGGAAGCTTTGTGTGAAAAGTGCGTTTTACATTCACTACATGTCAGATTTCTCATGACAAGATGGTTTTCTTTCGTCCATCACTATTCCCTCTTCACTCTTTATATTTGTTTCATCATTAAAGTTTGGGTGAATTGACTACAAAAAAAAAAAAGTCTGAGATAGTAGCAAATAGCATATTTATACCTATTTGATTACTTTGGATCTATAAAGTTTTCATGTAGAACGTACACGTAGGCCAAGAAAACAGAGTTCTCGAATTGTGCATTCATTGTAGATATGAGTCAGACATTGATGCTCCAATTTGGTGAACTTTGGTCATTTTGTGCGCAGTTTGATTCCACCAGATAGAGAGAGGAAGCCTAGCGGTTTTGGAGCTTGCCGCTTCCAAGACACAGGACCAAAGTTTGATCATCAGGGTGAGAAAGGTTGACTATCATCCTTTGAGTAGATAGACAAACTGAGGACCAATCATGCTTGGGAACTAGACACTGGGGGTTCCTCGTAAGGTTGACAACCTAACATATGCTTTGCGACCCAGGGCCATAGGTCTCGAAAACGGAGATTGGCACTTCCCCTGCGTGAGCTGCAGTTTAGTTTAGAAGTTCAGAATAGAGAGGGTTATTTTTTTTTCTACAGTTAGATGGGAGAACGTTCACTCTTTTATTTTGCAACTCAAGGGGACATAGTACTTTTGAGCTGAAAAATGTGCATTAATATTCTTTCAAAATAAAATAAATGTTCTTCTCTGTTTAGAAAAAAAAAAAAAAACATTTTGCTACGTCATTAATACTGGTCTAACTTTAAAAATGCACTTAGTTTTGTTATATAAAACAATGCTTAAGACTATATAAATGTACACAAAGGGGAAAAAATAGAAAGCTACTTACTTGTAAAATAACTTTTAGAATTAGAAATTAATATTTATATCACACAAAATCTAATTATCATTTATATTTCATGAAGCTCATTTATTATACTCAGGACACTATTTTGTACAAGGTGATAAAGGCTATTTGTTCTTAAATTTTCAATATATTTTATATAATAAAGGCGAATTTTTTAAAATGTTCCTTATATTTTATAATACGACAAATTCTATTTCATTTAAATTTTCAGTATTTAACAATTTTTAAATTTTTAAAATTGTAAAATGTTAGATTTTAAAAAAGTTTTGGTTTATAGAATAAAAAAGATATTTTGCTCCATTATCATAAAAAATTTAGAAATTTATATAAAATTTAAAAAAGCTCCATTTTTATATAAAATTAAGTTTCTAATATACATATCTTAATTACTTGAGTGCGGTGAAGCGCTATCGCGCTTCGCTTGTTAAGTGCCAAAAATGCTCTTGTTTTTTACCGAAAATGCGGAGACGCTGCTGTTGGTTAGTATAATTTTCTATTGAGAGCAGTTGAATTCATATCAATCACAATTTGTATTCATTTTACTCAATTGTAATTTTTAATAATATAAGAATTAAAATAAAATACAGGGGTAAGTAGTAATGCAGTAGAGCCGTGGATTGTGGGACGGTAGACAAAATGAGCGTGTTTTTTTATTTGTCGTAAAAAAACTTTTCATTGTTGTATAGAAATTAGAAACTGTTTTCACTTTCTTAACAAGAGTTATACTAATCATTATTGATGCTATAGAGGAGGAATGGTTAGCAAGCAAAAATATCACAGGAGGACTACAAATAAGTAGAAAGTTTTCTTTAGAAAAATTGCCTGGGCGGAACTTGCAACAATGTGATGTATGCAGTAAAAAAATGGTAATGGAATTACACGATCCAACTTAATTTTCACTATATGTAAAAAAGGAATTCATAGAATTTGTGCAACAAAACAGTCTTGTAATAAGTGAGAATAAAGAATATTTTTGTTAGTAAAAATTACTTGTTACATAATAATTAGTGTTAATTATAAACATTTTTATTGTTCTCTAAAAAATTACTACGCATTTCATCCAGCACTATTAACATATATATTGTAACGTACTGGAAATATGGTAGGCGAAGTCGTCAATGAAACAGGCTAGAAAACTGTTTAATCTAGACTAAATTATTTTATTCAGGTGAATAAATTATGTACAGCTATATACAGGTGCAGTAGATTTCTAAATATTCTGGGATATCGTGCTGAGATAACATTCACTCAATTAGGATGCGTGGGTACTGGGTATAATGTGGGTAGGACTTCTAAATCACTGGAACAGTTCTCTAATTAGTGCCGGTAATAAACGCTGACACTATCACCTCCGGGCTGACGACTAGCATAGTCAGCTTTCACACCAAGGTTCGAAAACTCAGAGTGCGTATCACGCTGGGGTTCGTGAAGGGAACTCGGGATGCAAGACGATCCAAAATGAGAGCAAGGGTCACTCTCAGCTACCTACTTCTATCCACGAAGTAGAAAAAAAATAGTAAAATAACGGGAATGGGATTCCCAAGTCGAAGGTCGACTTTTTAGCAAACAGAGACGCTGACGGTCTCTAAACAAGAAAATTCCGGAAATCGGAGAGACGAGAGGACTCCTCTCGAGCTCCACACAACAGCTCCAAAAGCAACTCTTAAGAAGAAGCCTCAAGAAGAAAAAGCCCCGTCTAGGCTCCGCCACTCTTCTTTTATAGCGGTCCCGGTTCCCTCCACCCGATTCTTCTGGAAACTTCTAGAACCAGGATGATGCAATCTTGCGGTCACTTCCCGCCTGAATCAGCTGCTTCGTTTTCATATCTGGCCGAAAAGCCGTCTTTAAATCAGCCGACCCAAACAACTTAATTGCCTTTTTCGCTACCGCTAATGGGCGCACATGTGGCACTGTAATTATTTACAATCATTTCACCGAGTCTTTTCATTCCATAGTCTCACAAAGTCTCAGACGCGCTGGCTCCAGCACATGGACAGTTTTCAATTAAGTCCGGGACCTAGTACACAACGTATATTGTTAGACCACCCGTTTCTACCTGCCGCTAACCGTAATTGTCCGCTGTGAAAGGTCACCTTCCGCTCCTCTTTCTTTAGGGTCATGTAACGGATCGTTACAATATAAGAAAACTCTTCAGCACTCAAAAGGTTAAACTTTATCTTGCCGGTAAGGGAATTTCATCATTTTCATTTGCTGCAAATTTTTATGTTACAATTATTAATTATTAATACTTGAATACTAACTGATATGAAAATTTGGAGAAGCAAAATTATATGATCTTTTATAAATACAGATTGTTATTATTGAACTTGCAAAAGTACTGTTTTCACTGTAGTTGATTTATCAATTACGATAGACTTTACTTTTACAGAACTGGGGATTATACATATGGAATTGTGAACAATTGCCCGAGAAAATCAATCTTTATATTTTGTTTGAACGAGAAATTAAATTTATAGTGGCTATTTCAAGAAATATAAAAACGAGTTCTCATGATTATGGGATAATAACAATGCATAACTTTCCTTTTAATTTGGAATTTAATATAATTAAAGCGCATACTACTCGTAGGTGCAAAATTTCGTAAGGATGAGCTGTGGGGGACACACAGGCAATTTTCAACCCACAGGGTTAATTAAACGAGTTTAGACCGAAATAACGAATGCACATAATTTTCATTTTAATTAAAATTTTAGTACTACTAAAACGGTGCTATTGGTAGCTACGAGTTTTCATAAGAATAGTTCAAATGGAAAGCATCAAAAGTTTTCAATCGACACGATTATTAGAACGAGTTTTGATCGGGACAGCAGCTGAACATAATTTTCAATTTAACTAGAAATAACTAAAGCACATGCAACTTGTAGTTAAAATATTTTTTAAGAATAAGTCAAGTGAAAAGCACCGGGATTTTTCAACTGACACGATTATAAAAAAGAGTTTTGATCAGGATACCAATTAGACATATGTAACAATAATCTACATTCGATTCAGCTTTTTCTACCTCTTTCCGTGAGTCATCGTTAAAGATATACCAGAACAGACCGGGTTGAACTAGAAAAAAACTTCGGACTTCTCCCAACCAATAGAAGGTCCCGTTGGTTTTTAGGGATTTCTGACCCCTCCGTTCTGGAGGGGACTCCTGTTTTTTCTCAGCGGGGCAGTCTGATTTTTTTAGAGGACAAGGTTGTGACCAGAGGAGAGTAGAAGGTGAACGCTGCTGGCGTCCGCAGCTTGAGGGATAGACCTTTTGAGAAAAATCATCGCCATATTGTATTTTAGGGCTGGCGCCGACTCGAGAGCAATCTTCGATATCTAAAACTGATAAGTTGATTGCAGTTGTATTCTTTAGGCATTTATTTAATTGTATAAATTCATTTAATCAAGACATATTTGTCCATGTGTTTATTAATGAGTTTAGATTTCTTCTTTCTCAAACACTAAGCCAACGTAACATTATTTTTACAGCATACTTTCATTATAAATAGAAATCTGGCAAAATTAAAGGGCATGCTACTCGTAGCTGCAAAATTTCTTAAGAATTAACTACGTGGAAAGAACCTGGACTTTTCAACTGACACGATTATAAAAACGAGTTCTGATTGAGTTACCAGCTTGACATAATTTCTAATTTAATTAGAAATAACTAAAGTGCATGCAACTCGTAGCTGCAAAATTTCGTAAAAATGGGTTAAGTGAATTAAGTGAAAACAACCGAGATTTTTCCATCGACACTATTAAAAAAAGAATTTCTAGCGACTTCGGGATGCCAACTGGACATAATTTTCATTTTAATCAGAAATGTAGCATGACTAAAACTCATGCTGCAAAATTTCGTAAGGATGAAGTAAGTGGAAATTAGTATGAGTTTTCAACGGGCACGATTATTACGTAAAGAATAACTTTAAACTCACCTTAAAAATGTTTCAAAAGATATTCTTTCTAAAGTCTGTGTAGGGTATTCTGGAGAACAGAGAAATTCCCAAGTTAAAAAGTTAAAGTTCCTAGGCCAATTAACTCATTCCCACACTTTGGAGGAGCATTTTTATTTTTGTCTGCTAGAAGTTATCTGTTTACTTCCAGTTAAAAAAAGATGAAAGGGAAAGAAAAGACGAATCTAACGCCAGTTGGAAAACTCTAATTCAAACTATAATAAATACGCATTTGTATTACATTATAATACAAATGCGTATTTATTATAGTTTGAATTAGAGGCAAAATGACGGGGCTTCACATGAAAAATTCAGTATGTGTGGCTTACGTCAATAATAGGATATTCTTTCTAAAGCCCGTGTAGGATATTCTGGTAAATAGCGGAATTCCCAAGTTAAAAAGTTAAAGTTCCTAGGCCAATTAACTCATTCTCATCTTTGGAGGAGCATTTTTATTTTTGCCAACTAGAAGTTATCTGTTTACTTCCAGTTAAAAAAGATGAAAGGAAAAGAAAAGACTAATCTAAAGCCAGTTGGAAAACTCTAATTCAAACTATAATACGCATTTGTATTATATTATAATTCGACAAAATCACGGGGCTTGACATGCAAAAGTTCAGTATGTGGGGTTTACGTCAATAATAAGATATTTTTTCTAAAGCCTGTGTATGGTATTCTGGTGAATATCGAAATTTCCTAGTTAAAAAGTTAAAGTTCCTTGCCAATTAACTCATTCTAACTCTTTCTAACTTTTTGCCAGAGAGAAGTCATTTGTTCACTTCCAGTAAACTTCCATATATAAAAGAAGTCTGAGTACTCCAGTGCACTGGATGTGACTTGGTGCTGTGATGATACCGATTTCGGAATGTTTCTTTTGGAGGTCGTGGTCAGTTGGATCCTGTGAATTTCCCCCAGACGATTTGAAACGCATTGCGCAAAGAAGAGAGAGAGAGGAGTAACTGGAAACCGGATGCTGTCGTGTGTCGTGAATCCATCGCCTCCATTGACGGGCCATGCGAGGCGTGACGCAGTTATCCCCTAATAGGCGGCGCCGCACAATGACGCGTAATAAATACGCCTGGAGAGATTGATACGGCAGATACGAGTCGAGACCCATTGTCTCGGACGCTGATGGAACGGATCCGGACAAATCTTACAGTCATGGATACTCTCCCGTGGTTAATTCAATCCCTACAGGTGGTGGCTTCAGACCAATGGTCGCTGACCCCCGCAGTGATTTTTTGTGGACACGGTGTGTATAGAGAAAATATTTTGGAGCTCGCATCACTCCTGGAGCCTTAACACTAGAAACATAGAACTTAGAATTGAGAACACGTTTTTGCAATTAAATTTTGTTCACTATTTTGTAAAATTCTAAATCTTGAAGAGATATTCTCTTTACAGCTTAATTTTTTTGACCGCTCTAAAAGAATTTATTTTTATAATGATACATTTTATGAGGAGAAGGAGGAGGAATTGTGGTAAAAATATTTATCCATTTTACATATATATTTTTCATGATTGCAATACTTCCTTTAGTTCATACTAGGAAGTAATAGAATTTTTAGAAAATTCAAAATTAAAATTAGCAAGTAATATATTTTATTTATCTTAAAAAAAAAGACAAAACAAAGCATTGTTTCGACTGCATGTGATTGCGTTGATATATTTCTGCAATATTGTTGTAGACCCCAGAGAGACCGGTAGTATTAATAGCCATTGAGATTTTTCATTATAATGAGTACAGATTGCAATCATAAATAGTGTATACAAAAACATTAAAACAGTCGTAAATTTAAAAAAAAATTAACTTACACGTAATCGTTTTTAAGTTATGCGAGATACATACATAAGTACAAAATTTTCGGGAATATAATACTTCCTTTACTTCTTACAAGGAAGTAAAAAAGCAGCAAAAGTACATAGGTGTTATGAAGTCTTAACGACTATACAAGCATTTGGAAGGATTGCTAATAGCTGAAATGAATTGTGGGTATAATTACATCTATTATTATTCTTAAACTTATACCCATATTACTGGGTATTAACATGTTTAACTAAGCAGTGTTAAGATGCGAACATTATCTGTGTTGCTAATGTTAAAAAAAAAATTCATGCTTGTTTCCCCTTAGTTATCAGCATCTCAAATCACTAATCTCTTGATTAAGCCACAGATAATTTTCTTATTCTTATCTTTTATAATACCAGCTTTTGAATTATGAGGTATGTGTAAGTCTTTAAAATAAGGAACCTTTAGGATTTCAATATCCTTAATTTCTTTTAACCCTTTTGCACTTTAGCCCTTTTCCACCCGAGCAAACCATGAACTGGAGACAATCTGAGTGAAAGTCTTATCACTAACTGAAAACGATTGCACAGATAAATAAATTTATACATCTTTTTATAGTTTAACATTTTATCTTTTTTTACATTGTCGACGCGGATAAAAGCATGAACCACTGTAGAGGAAGGAAAAAATGTTTTCGTCTAAAACTATTTTAATAACACCAACTATAACAGCCAGAGAAGCGTATGTCCATCTTTCTCACAAGTTATAGTTCTTATTTTTATTATTTTTTATGTGTGTGTTGTAATTGTTACTATCCTAATGCAACTAAATTATCATGCTCGCAGTATTGCAATATATGATAATATTGCATGGAGAATAGAATAAATGTAGAATAAAAGTAAAATAGAAATGATAAGTATAACTATGAAACACTGAGTATTAGTAAAAAATGATAATGACAATAAATAAAGATAATGCACAAATAAAAAATACAAACACACATGCCTAAGAATATAATTCCTTAAATATTGATCTCTGTACTGCTCAGTGTGATGTTTTACAAATCTATTGTAAGGGAATTCCTATGCTGCCACGGCCGAATCCATACAGCCAAAAGCTATTGTAAAAAAATGCATGGGAAAAGTACTCCAATTATATGTTGTCTGATAACTTTTTTATTATTATTAATGTTGCTTTGTTGAAGACAAAATCTGCAATCCTTCCTAACTCTTCTTAAAATGGTATGCAGATATGTAGCTTTCCCTTCAATCTCATACCTTAATTCCTTCGAAATTGTATATTCTTTTGAGCTTATTTCCTTATTTTGATCTACAGTTATATTTCTCAAACACTTTGGATGTACTAGCATTTTTCTCTTGACTGTCAAGTTGGAACTGACCTCGAAAATTCGATTGTAGAGAGTCAAGCTCGGTCTTTCCAAACCCAAATAAAATCTGATATCACCAAAGCAACTTAAACTGAAGTCACTCTTGGACAGAAGAGAAATAATGTAAGAGCTGTTCAAACCCATGTCAAATAAAAAAACCCAGCACCGTTTGGGCAAGGACCCCGAGAACGCAATCCGGTTCGTGACTGCGGACTAATTTGGGATATGAAAATCTGAACTTAATTTGACGAAATGCCATTCTGTACTTCATAAGACTGTATCCAAAGAGCTTAGGAATGTAAGAGTTTAGGCACTTAAACTAAGTACTCATAGTAGTAGTTGACAAAGAAACAAAAAATCACAAAAATCAGTAAACAGTTCATAATGATAGATTTATTTCGAATGTTGAAAAGTGTAACAAAAATCAATTTCCTAATATAGTATTAAAAAACAGTTCGTTATAGCATATGATTCTACTGTAAATTAGGAAGTATCTGTGCAAGAACCTGTTTTAGATACAATGATAAATTTTAATTTAACTTTTGAATGGAGTACAACCTCTGCATTTTTTAAAACTGTCATATTTGTTCTGCCAGTATTTTTCTGTCTGTTTTATAAAGCGAAAGTATACTAACAACTTGAGTTTTAAATATTATTCTGATAATTTTTTTTATTCTGATTCGAAAATAATATGGTTCATTTTTCCAATTTTGCTAGTTAGAGAGAAGGATTGCTTATTTTGATAGGGTCGTTTTGAAGATAATTGCTTGTGAATGTAAGAAATTCGCCTAAATTAGAACATATTTTCTTGCAAAACCTCTCTAACTTTACTTTCGACCACCGACAGTGAGGTCTAGCCAAACATTCCGCTTCATTTCCAAATCCAGACAATGTACAGAACTGCAGGCTCGTCAACCCACCAAGTTTTTGTTGTATCCCAGAAATGCTAACAAGGAACAACGATGTAACTGAATATAAATAAAGGCAAATAATGCTGAATAATGTATTACGCACTGAACGGAAACTGCATCGGTAGAGAAATGCTCGTATTCCATAAAAAGCACTGGTCTCCGCATACGTTCAAATAGGAACTCGGCGTGCGAGAGCCTGTCATAGATGCGGGGGCCTTTATACTCATCCAGATCTTCATTCATCACCTTCCTCCTGCCATAACCGTAACCGTAATGCTCTCCCATCTATGACATGTATAAATTTCGCTGTCATGCGGCCTTCTCATGCCCCCGAGAAGCGAAATTTCTTCCAACGCTCCGGCGCTTGTTTCTCCCCCCTTTTTTTTCTGGAACGGGAGAACGAGGAACAAATGTTTGAAAAAAAAAAAATATCGTCTGTGCGGGGAAGGGGTGCCGAGCCTCCTCCTTTTTCTTCCGCGCGCTGTTTATTCAAACTAAGTGCCCTTTTATGCAAATTGATTTAAATTTATTCATGCTCTGCGCGCGGGAACGGCTCCAGTTTTCTCTCTCAATCCTCGGGAAAGAGGTCTTTAAGTCTTTAACGTCGAGATCGATGGTTTTGCGAAGCGGGAGAGAGAAGGGGGTTGTTAGTGAAGGTGGTCGCTTATTATTTTTATCATTTTTTAATGCCCGTGTTTGTTTCGCTGTAGCTTGGTGGACTGCTCGGATCTCTTTTTAAGCTAGGAAACTTCGCTCGCGCTCTGGGGAATATATCCTCGCAGGCATTACACATTTTTCTTTTACTACGGAATTATAATTTTACTCCAGCCACATTTAATACTTTAGTAGTAAAATGATCACAGAAATTAATTGCTTTAGAAGTCCTCTGTTTATTAAAAATCTAACCAAGAACAGTCTGCCTTAGTCTTTTACCTAACATTACTGGTTTTTATATTTGATTTTATTCTTTTGAAACGATTCTCTTTAAAACCTGAATTCGTGTTCTGTGCCGTAGTCAAAGTCGTACCTTGCTATAATTCAGAGAGACGGTTCTATCAGGCGGCACAATAGCGAAATGAAAACATTTAAGTGACGGCATTTCGAAGACTTATACCATACGTAGAAAATATAGAGCAGAATGCTGACTGTATGTTCTCGAAGAAAAACTATACTTATTTACTGCATTATAGTTTATTAGGCGTTATACTTTCTGTTTTAACTCTTTAATGTCAGAGTTATTTCTTTCAATTACATATGGATGCATATCTTAAATTTATTATGAACTTCCCAGAATAAAATAAATATAAAGTTTAAACAACTTCGAATACTACGACAAATCACGTCAAAGGATCAAAGGATCAGCTATCCTTTCAAACATCATACGATACCATTTACGAGAAAGAAAAAACTTCAGGAAAAGAGATTTATTTGATATTACATGTAAAATAAGAATGGTAAAATGGAGTTTTATAATAGATATAGAAATTAATAGAAAAGAATAGATGTAGATATAATGTCATGATTTTAGTCTATGTTCTTGACGAAAAAGTAAATTTATGTTCATTGTTCAAAAAATTGGTGTCGATCCAAATAAAAAAAATATAAATAACTGAAATTATTTGAAAAATTTGTAGATTGTTTATAAGATTGCCCTTTACCTACCCTCAAAAGAAAAACTCGTTCTAAAAATTTTACAAGCTATTTTTAACTG
The DNA here is from genome assembly GCA_032207245.1 of Pardosa pseudoannulata. NCBI lineage: Eukaryota > Metazoa > Arthropoda > Arachnida > Araneae > Lycosidae > Pardosa > Pardosa pseudoannulata. The sequence continues at coordinate 15,039 of JAGEOH010000704.1, read as the reverse complement.
TATCTAAAAAGATACACCAGGCATTAAATGGTTAAATACATTTAAAATATCTCTGAAGTAAGTTATAGTAATTAAACGCTCCTGAAGTCTTCTACTTAATAAAACTCTATCAAGTGTATTGTTTCCTAATATTACTAACATTTCTACTCAACTTTATGCTACTAAAACAATCTTTTTGCAGATCTGGAAGAATTGTGCCGTAGATTGTCAAAGGCACTATAATATTCACTTTTACAAAGGAATTATACTTGTAAGGAGGTATGACTGCGGAGCGAAAGAACTAACTTTGATTCTTGATTTCTTCCTACTTCCCACTGCTACATGAGCCAAAAAGCTCTGTACAAATAAGGAGATCGACTCTCAACAACGTGAGACACAACGAAGAGTAAATCCCCTATATAATAATAGCCTAAGTTATCTGTACGTCTGTCCTCCAATTTATGAAGCGGTTGGATCTGGAATGGAAAGAGGCATCCATTCAAAGCGAATAAAGTTTATCTTCTCCCAAACTATCGATCCGATTCTAAAATAAATTTGTATAAATATGCTTCATATCACAGCAAAAAATACTGTCCTCTCTAAAGCGTTCGAAATTCAACCCTTCCCCCCTTTTCGAGAGTTTAATGTCATTATTTCAAGCCCTATTTTCCCCGGTTAAGAGCAGCCGATTAAATTTATCCATTTATCACTTAATAAATAGGCAAAAATAACAATTTTTCTAGCATTGGGATGTCATTCCTTTAAACATCTCATTGAATCATTTCTTATTTTAAATTATTTAAATATCGTCTGCATTGTTTTCATACGTTTTATCACTGAACTTAGATATTACGTAAATGATTTTCTTTTATATTTGGCTTAAATAATAGATTAGGTACATACGTGATAATTTTAAATTTAATCATCGATTATTTTTTGTTGCAATGAAAATTTCATCACCGGTATTAACAACAAATTCTTTTCATATAAGTCCAAGAGTCTATTTCACGGACTAATAAATATCTAACTTTCAATTTATATATTTGGAAATTAAAAAGTTTGTTCTTTTGTGTGTTTGTTTATTATACATAACCACATGGTTTGACTAAATGAATTCAATGTGATTCTAAACTACATTACAGTATCGGGAGACTCTAGAGGAGTATGACGATAAATAAATTATTGAGAGTGAACCAGATAATTCTCAGTCAAAAGACAAACAATTTTTTACTTGCCTCATTGGGTAATTAACAGTTCTGGAATATTAAAAATTTTACTAATCCCGTCGTATGATGGGCTATATGCTAGTATATAATAATGGGGAAGAAGAGATAATAGAGAAAAGAAGGGGAAGGAGAGTCGTAACAGAATATCTTTGCGTCTTTAAAGGAATTAGAGGCATTCCCCGCATAAAAGCTATGTACCTGTCTAAAGCTTAGCTGAGTGAAATTGAGTTAAATTGATCACAAATAGAATGCTGGGAATCTTTTTCACTGACTAGTGTTGTAATTGTTGGGCTGTAATATTTTATAACAAGCCCATGAGTGGGTTGTGAAGTAGAGTCATAGTCCATTACCTATTTAAAAACAACATATCATCATGTATAGCAAAAAATAATACATTCGTTCTAAAGTGAACAATATATTTATTTAAATAAAACATAAGTAGGTGCAAAAGTAAAATGATAAACGTAAACAATAAATAAATTAAGAATTTCACAGATGAGGCTCTTTGAACAACACAATAAAACCTAAAGAACAATTCACAGTACCTTATACATGAACATAGGTATTTAGCTCAACAAATTCATATTTAACCATCGACGAGGTGGGGGTAACAATTTCATCTGAACTTCCTGCAAGCGAGGTGAGAGGCGAAAGGAAAAACCAATAAGCCAGCTTAAGATTTAGCCTTCGCCGTCTTTAATACTACATCCAGTAATTCAACAGCCAGGCAGTCCCGCAGTTGTTCAACTTCACGTCATAAGTTCCGAAGTGCTGATACATTTGAATTTGCATATCTAACAGTAATGGCATTAGGAAAATAAGGGCCCAGTAACATGCAAACCCCTAAATTTGCTTGTATTCAACTTTTACATTGTTACATTTACTTGAGCCATTATGGATGAAAGAGAGAAATTAACCCCTTAACGTGCACGCTCGAATTAACTCTAGCACGCTAAACTAGCCAAACTGTGCACACTCGAGATAATTCGAGCGGCGTTGTACTTTATGTTTCTATAATTTTTCACACTCAAATGCAATCGGGAAAAAAAATCGTTTTATTGATATTTATCATTTACATGGGATTGATTGTAAGCTATAACACTTACTTATTCAAGTATAAAATATATATATTTTTTTCTAAATTCAACTTTCTAAATTGTGTTTTTTACATTAAAAAAAATTGTTTGTTTTTTTTTGGGGGGGGGCCTTTTTAAAAAAAACCTGTGCATTAAGGGGTTAATTGCGATGTTTTTGGAATTAAAGATCTATGATGATCGTAGACCGAAACAAGAGGGAGAAAGGAAACCCCTAAGTACTTGTGTTAAATTTTGTTATTGTTACTGCTATTATGGATGAAAGAGAGAAATTATTTCATCTCTGTAGGACCATAATTAACTGAGATATTTATTAAAAGTCACCTAAAATATTAATGCTCTAGTTTAAATGTAAATTTATCTTCGTAAACGATTTCTGTTCAGGCAAATTATTTATGAAAAGAATTCATGGAATTTGGTAGATATGACATCCCAACTAAATTACATCAGAACAGCAAGACTCTTTAGCTGTTAACTTTTCTGGTGTATTCTATATACCTTTTTTGCTAATACGTACTTTAACAATTTCATTCATACTCACAAATCACCTAATGGGAAAGACACGCTAGTACATAATATACTAAATTCAGTCGAATCCCCTTACAGTTAACTCTGTGTGAACTTAATGTATCCAGCTTTTTTGAAGCAGTGAAAATTCTTAGCATTTGATGATAATTTTGTTTGAAACAATAAATAAGTTAGCAGACTGTTTATAATATATTAACTACTAAAAGAGAAATTTTGTCAAGTTATGTGACAAAACGCTAATATCCTCCTTGGTCTATGCCTACAGCGCTACCCTAATGAACAGTTCCATGAACTTTGTGAGACATCTCAACCCTTTTCAGTTCCAGTTTCGGCGGCATGGCGGAACGTGACTTTTATTCCTTTTCCCCGAGATAACTGTTTATTAATAATTTTCCTTTTGTAAATATTTTATGTAGTAATTTTGTTTTATTAAATTCATTTGTAAGTGTGCATCTTTTTATTTGGATAATTGTGTCACTTAATTTTTTTTTGCTAGCCTGTTACGTATTGCTACAGTTATTAGAAATATGGAATTTAAAAGTTTTGTGTTTACTTTTATTTGTATAGACTATGGGAAAAAAGTTATAATTTTGAGTAAAGCAATTTGGTTTTACCCCTTCGCCCATTTTCTAATCGACAAAAAGGGGAAATATTCCATAATTTATTTGTAGACATAAAAAACTATTTAGGATATTTGTAGCTTATTTAACTTTAGAAACTAAGAAACGGAAATTTAAGAATTCTGTCTTTAGATATCCTAATACGTACGTTTATGTAACATTACCTTTTAAAAATTGAAGAAAATTCGGAAAGGGAAATCCTTGTTCATTATGAGTAGACATTCATTTTCTCAGGAGTTCACTATAAACATTTAAAACTAGCATATAGCCCGTCATATGACGGGATTAGTAAAATTTTTAATTTTCCAGAATTGTAAAGTACCCTATGAGGCAGGTAAAAAGTGGTTTGTTTTTTGGCTGAGAATTATCTGGTGCAAGCTCAATACTTTGTTTAAATTCATACTCCTCTAAAGTCTCCCGATACTGTGAAGGCAGTTTAAAATCAAGTTGAATTCATTTAGTCAAACCGTGTGGTTATGTATAAAAAACAAACACACAAACGAACAAACTGCTTAATTTTCAAAGATATGTATCTTAAACGCTAGATATTTATTAGTCCGTGAAATAGACACTTAGACTTTTATGAAGAGAATTTGTTGTTTATACCGGTGATAAAATTTTCATGGCAACAAAAGGAATCGATGATCAAATTTAAAATTATCACATATGTACCTAATCTATAATTTAAGTCAATATAAAAGAAAATTATTTACATAATATCTAATTTCAGTGATAAAACGTATGAAAATAATGCAGACGGTATTTATATAATTTAAAATAAGAAGGGATTAAATGAGACAGTTAAAAAAATGACGTCATAATGCTAGAAAAAATGTTAGTTTTACCTATTTATTATGTAATAAACTTAATCGCCTACTCTTAAATAAGGAAAATAAGGCTTAATATAATAGCATTAAACGCTCGAAAAGGGGGAAAGGGATAGATTTCGAACGTTTTAGAGACTCGTTTTGAATTTTGATAACCATAATATCAAGAATCCAATATGGATGCCTTTATCCATATCTCTGTCCAACCGCTTCATAAATTAGAGGACAGGCGGACAGATAGGTTAAGCTATTATTATATATGGGATGACATTAGTAAGATAAGAGATTAATTAGAACCAGTAATAAATTTCACTGTACCTTGAATTCATTATAGCGAGGTTCGAATTTATACTAAAATAATGAAATAAATAATTAGAGAAATAATATGTTAAATACCGTTACTAGACATTTTTTGTAATAATGTACATGATATTATGTATTTGTATAAGTATGTATTTAAGGCAGCCTTGATGGTTCAGTCCACAAAGATGTTTGCCGAACGATGGCTGATTGGCGAGGGTGCTGGCCCTCGGTACCGGAGTTCGTGGGTTCAAATCCCACTGTGTCATGGATGTTCGTAGCCGTTCGGAATCGGCTTTAAGCTGTAGTTCCCGGTCACATTAGCCCTCGCGTTGCAAAAAGTAGATCGTAGCACTCCAAACCAAACCAAAAACCATACCACAAAGAGGGTTACTCACTGTAAGAGGTTTGTGAGTTCGAGGTCTGAGCCAGCCAAAGTCCGTCATATTTACTAGGACACAGCTTGCTGGGCTAGGGCACGTAAATTAAGTTCGTGGTTGTAATGCTCTTCAAATATAAACGTAAGGAGGGAGGTAATAGAAGAAATCTAGAGGACCTTCTGATTGGTACATGATTGTAAATTGGTAATACCCCTCTTTGAGGTAAAAATCGTTCTTTTATTTTAGTGCTGCTCTTCAAAACAAAAGTCGTAACCCTCCGCCTTAAATTTAGTATCTTTCGACTTCTTTTTCCAACGGAGCAGGCGATACAGACATTATCCTAACGCTTTAACAAGGCTTCGAACCTGTTACTTATTTAGCACCACCCGAGGATCATTTGTAGCTTAAGGTATGCTACGGACGCGAGTAACATTACCCCCGCTGGATCCTCGTAATTTAGGAAGAGGGACCAAGCAGAAGACCCTCAGGATTGACCTGCCTCCCCCAGAGGTATCGTGTGAGAACTAGGAGGACTTTGTGACCACGAACTTATTTTACATGCCCCAGTCACCTTTAGCGAACACGGCGGATCTTAGGCCGGCTCCAACCCCGAACCCGCAACCTTTCAGTTACGAGAACGCTGCACTTTGCCGACTGAGCCACCTCGATCTTTCGACTTACAAATGTGGAAGAAGCAGCAGAAATACCACCATATATTTCAGGGAACATAGTACCTTTTGAACAGAGAAGTCTTTTCTATAATCCGATTTCTTAATCCCTATAAAATAAAAAGTTCTACTCTGTAAAGAATAAAGTTTTTCGTAAATACTTAACAACTGTACAAAAATTATTTGATTTTGTAAAATGGAAGAATACATTAAAAAATCAAAAATTATACATACCAAGTGAAAAAAAATTAGAAATTTACTTACCAGCAAAATAATTTTAAATATTCAAGTTAGAAACTAAATTTTGGATATTTACCTATTTTTTAGATATTTAAACATCAGATTACAGTGTTAGTTTACAGAATAAAATACATACTTTATTTCAGTTTTATATAAATATGTAGTTTTTAATACACTTATTTCAAAATTCATCTTGCTAACAAGAAATGTGCATTATTTTCATTTGGTGTATATTTCTTATATTATAAAAAATATACTTGAAATTACAAAACTAAACATTTTTTAAGTTACAGTATTATTAACACCAGAATTAAGGATGTTGATCATATACCTATTTTTACTGAAGTGAGCCAATTTGACTGATACAAGAAAATTGAATTAATGGCAAACATTTTTACATATAAAATCTGTTTTTGGAACACATTTTCCGCAAACATTTCTATTACATTTAGTACAATGGTTTCTACATCAGTTTCTACATGATTGTTGAACTTGACAATTCTTCCGTGCGTCAGTAGCATGAATTTCTGTCATTGTAATGGAAGTGTTATCGACTTCTTCTCTATATTTACTTTATACTATACTTTATACTTTATATTTACTTTATACTATATTTATTTTCATATACATTCTATGAGTCAAATTGGTACACAACTGTGAAAATAGGTATACCACATTTGATAATGCGAAATGAAGCAGTCTGTGGGGAAGAGTAATGAAAGTTTACATACATTTTATTACTTAACTAAAAATCAACGAATGTTTTTGAAAAGTGATATTAAAGTTTTATATATAGAGAGAGATAAAGTTTTTAATGAGTCAAATTGGCTCGTTCCGTAAATCTAGTGTTAAACAACTTTTAATAAATCGTTTAAGAATGAAATTTTTATAATTTTCTTCTTAAAATAGCAGAACCTTTTATTTTATGAATAATAATAATGATAAAAGGACTACTTTTATGACAATTTCTAGTTTAGATAGGTACTGGACTACACCCTATTAAAGCCTTATAACAGGACAAGCTGTACATGTTGAGAAGCAATGGATTCAATTTATGGTTCCTTTTTCCAATGAAGTATGCATGTATAAACATCGGAAACAACGAGTATACATCATCATAGAACGTAGAACGCCTTTATTTAGCATCACAAAATCATTACTACTGTTAGCTACCGTTACCAACGGGTAACAACAAATACACCTATGCCAATGGGTAACAACAAATAACACATAATGATACTAATAGACATGGTAGATGATTACACATGAATTTCTCATGTAATAGAGGAAAACTTTCAGCCGATTTAATTTGGTTCATGTTAATCCATGATAGGGCCTTTAATTAGTTGAAAAATGTTAATGTTTTGCTATAACACTAAAAATCCGTGTATTTTTCATTGGGAAAAGCAATCGTAAATTGAATCCTTTACTTTTAAATGCGTGCACATTGACATGTGATAAGACCTTTAATTGCATAGTGTTTTATGTGTTTGTGAATTGTATCTTTATGTCAGTTTTAATTTACAGTTAAAATTTAAAAAAAACATAAAATTTCACAATTGAAGATTAATGAAATAAAAAAAGTTTTAAATCTCGGCACCGCATATTTTTTTTTCAGATGCTTAACTTCGATATTCAAAGTAGCTCATACCTGCTTTTCCTTCCCACAACCGTCAAAATACTTCTTTAAATTCTAGGCAAGCTTGTTTAACTTCTCAAAGTCTCCTTTTCGCAAATACCTCATTAATCAGGCTGGCGGTGTTATTCTAGGGAGGATGATGCTTTGAGAAATCTTTGAGCCAAGAAAAAGGATCTTTTAGTTTCGGCACTACAGGGTTTTCGACATGCCCTTTCACAATGAGACTGCAATTTAGACGTCGTAACAAAAAAAGAGGAGATTCCTGCCGGTATTTTCTGGTCCTTAACTATTCACTTTGCTTGTAATGGCGTGTCTAATGCAGCCAGAGAGATGATCCATGTAAGTTATTCTCATAGAGTCTTCTTCTGGGCAGCCTCTCCAGACCTATTATTTGCGGTTACAGGAGAAGGAAGGATTAGGGCTCAGTGGGCTTACGAGTGGGTGGAAGTATATTTTGACAAATTTTGTGGAAGTATTCCGAGACGTCAGTTTCCCACCAAAGGAGTCGGAACAGAAACATAAGCTCTCTTTTGGTGGTCGTCGAGCGAAACTTTTAAGACGAGGTCATGAGGTTATTATGTATCGACTGAGGAAAGAAAATTTTAGTTCCCTTTATTTTGCACAGACTGTACTTTAAAATACTAGAAAAAAAATCCCTCTCGTGAGTGCTATACACTTCTCTCTCTTCCCCCCCTCTCTCTCTGTACACACACACACACACACACATATATATATATATATATATATATATATATATATATATATATATATATATATATATATATATATATATAAATATATATAAATGTGTGTGTGTGTAGGGATAAAAAATGACATAAATTATGATGTTCTAACATTCATTTTTCATCTTAATTTGATGTAGAAAGTTATTCAGAATCAAAAGAAATAAAGCGAATCCTAAATTTTACCAATTACGTACATTATGTTAGAGGTATAATGCCAGATCATCACTTATATTAAATTCAATATTAAGCTCTGAAGCCATGAGAAATTCCCTTCTTTCTTGTACATAATTATGGCTTAGACGTGACACGCTTAGCACGGTTGAAATTAAATATGGTTAATATTTATGTTCCAGAATATAAAGATTTTTTGACCACAACTGTCCGAGTTTAACTGCTTCTGTGCCTTGTGAATTTAATACATTTAATTGGTATACATTATGGATAAGAATTCAAATTTTATATCCAGTATTTTATATATTTCTATGTACAGTGGACTCGGCTTAATGTGATCGCGGTTAATGTTAGCAATCGCTTATTGTTATCAAATCACTTGGTCCCGATTTTCTTTATTCATTTGTATGTTAAAATTATGGCTTTAAGTGATCGTTGCGTAGGTTAATGATATCAGTTTCTAACCTCATATTAACTAGCAAAAGAATATTCACAATATATTCAGAAGGAACCCATTTCTTTCTTTTCCTTCGCTGTTGTTTCAATTTCCGAGAATTCTCCTCTTCGACCTAGGAAAATTGGGAATGAATAAAGGAGTGATAAATTAAACGTTCCCTGAATTTTTTCAGAAATACGCACACCCTGCTGGTGGTCAATAGTTGTCCGATAAGCAGAAGGCAACAAATTCTATTCGGAACTGTGAAGGAGAGTATTCCTATTTTATGCCTTGTTCGCTTACATGCAGCTTGTCGATATGGAAGCCAGAAAGCGAAATGATTTAACATTAAAACAAAAGATCATAATTTTAAGTCATTATGACAGGTTGATTATGTTTACGAACAATTTATCAATGAGCTTCTTAGAAAATATTGTAGACAGTCAACAACTGATCAACTTTTTTAATTATGTGTGCAATTCTTATGTTTTAAAGGATAATATACAGTACATAAATATAAGGTGTGTTTTATTCATTTCGTTTTGATATTTAGTACGTGTGAATTAAAGGGAGGAGGGTAAATTTATCTAATTTTGCATATCGTTTATTGTTATCAATTGGTTGTTGTAATGAAAACCACGGTGTCCCAAACTGATCACATTAAGCGGAGTCCACTGTACATTTTGGCAAGCTTACATGCACACACAAACATATATTTAATGATTACATGATGGTTCAAAATATGGTCCTTCCTTTTGGACCTCTTTGCATACCTTTTTTTAGACATGTAAATTACGGGTACATTGGTTGGTTGCTATGGGTCTCAAACGTATACACCATCCGTCAACATTAATCCAGGAGTTTGTAACTGCTCAAAGAGCCATAGATGGTGAGGAAAAAATTCCAACCACCAACCGGCTAAACCACAGTTTTTTCCTTAGTACTAATACAATTCTGAATTTTGTTTAATTTGAATATTTGTCATTAACACTAGCTTTTTTGTTAGCCTTAAAAGTAAGGTAAATTAGCTTTTTAAGTTTTTAATTTATGAACACAACGCAATATAGTCTCGTTGAGACTCTGTTTTGTTATGTAAAATCTTTCCGACGTTTAGAACATTTCGATAGTGGCGAAGAAAGACAGCTTAAAATTCAACTTTTAAGTAACATTAGATTTTCACAAATGTAAGCCGACTGTTCTTGATTGTTACTGCCAAATTCAATTTGAGAACTGCGGATCTAATACTTCCGAAATTGTTTGTTGAAAAAATACCATATAGAACAGACTGTTCAGTCGTAAAGTATAAGGTAAAAACCTTTTAAATAGCCTTTAACAATGCCAGCCAAACCACATATAGCGAAATACTTTTGGTTTGTACGGATCCAAGTACAGTGGGATTCAACAATGCCCCAATATAAAAGTAATTTAGATGTAGATAGATTTAGGATAGATTAGGAACTTTTATGATTTTTAGAAGTAGGATAGATGTTTCCATTTTCTGGTAAAATAAATAAATAAAAAAAAAAAAAAAAAAAAAAAAAAAAACAAAAAAAAAACAGAAATATTGCACTGTGCCACGGTTAGAAGTTCTGTCTGGGGAGTGAGGATGCTAAACTCTACGTCTAATTGAGTTCTGTAACTTGATGAATCGCGTGATTTAAAGGTTTTTGCATTCAAAGCTAGTAATAATAAAAATAATTTTTAGAATTTTAAACTGATATGTAAAGAAAATAAGTTATATTATTGCCTACCTATAATACCAATTTATAAATAAAATTATTATTAATTACCTTATCCTTTACAATATAATCACATCCAAAAACATACATAAAAATCACTCTATCGTTGAATAATTTATTGTTACACTATATCGTTGTACAATATCTCTAATACTTTTTTAAAGAATGCCTGAATCGTTTATTTTCTTCATTTATAAGCACATTCCATAAGGACACTTGAATAATTTAAGAAATTTTAAATCCTAAAAGCTCTACAAATTTAACTCCTTAATTATTCTAGATGACTAGCCTTTTGCATTAAACAGCCGTTAAAGACCTCTATCAGTTCAATATTCAATTTTTGACCTTCACAGACTTCCTTTATTACTCTCAGTTCCGACACAATGGTTAATGGCTGTTGCTTTTCTCGAAACATTAAATGAAGTTGTAAATATCTAATATGTTATGATACAACTGGTCACCTTGTATGCTAATGTCCAAAGCGCCTCAAATTAGCTTTATTTCGGTTCTTGCTCAAGACTTGAAATGTGTGTGTCTGCTTTGTTCCTTTATAGGGAGTAATAATTCTCCTATTTTTCTCCTTTAACCCTTATCTGTTGATTTGCATTCTCGCAGATGATCATTTTCACCCTTTTGAATAATAAATGGTATCTTCCTGCAGCGTGCTATCAAGATCACTTGCTAAGTTGCAAGTTAATTAAAAATTAATTAAGTTGAAAAAAATGGAGATAGTTTCAACTCACATAAAATGCTCACAATAGTTCACAGTAAAAAGGTTTGATTCATTAGCCACTATATCTTCTGTGTGTATAAACAAGTTCTTGCCTAATGAATAAAAAACACAGTAGATTGCCTTCTGACCGGTCTAAGTGGGACCGAGGTTAAACCGATTAAGCAAAATAACCAATAAAGCGAAGAATGAAAACAAAATTATTTTATTGATGCCCTTTATTATAGTTAAAGTAAACATATTTAAATGAGTCACTTTAATACAAAATTTATATATATCATTAGTAGGAAGGTTTAAAAATACAGTCTTTTTTTCTGTTAAAGACTAGAAATTATGTTACTTATTGCATAATTTTGCCATTTTTTAAAAAGCAATACATCCAATAGAGGAAGCTGACGTCTATTGTTTCACATAGCAAAAAACCAAAGCTCCTGCCCCTTTATATGTGGGCCAAAAGATGGCCGAATGGTAAAGCGTTGCTTTTCGGTACCGGAGTTCGCGAGTTTGAATCCCGCTGATGACATGGATGTTTGTATCAGTTTGGCTTTAAGCAGTCGGCTTTGGTCTCATTAATACTCGAGTAGGAAAACAGTAGAACGTAGCTCTCCGAACCCTACCAACTCTCTATATTTGATACGACGGAGGTCACATTGTCATCGATGTTAGATTCATTGTTATCGTAAACCACACTAGCTACAGCTCCGATGATTACGATCTATGATTAAAAATAACTAGACGTCTTTAAATAGATAAATATTCTTTTCTTATATTGGACTTAAACGGTATTTAACTTTTGACCATACTATCTCTCTGCTAATGTTCTTCTACCCTTTTTTTCTTACTGTTTAAATAGCGAACCGACACCCGTCACTCAAAAGAAAGACACCGGCAATAGCCCTCAATTATCCAGTCTTCTCCTAAACTGAGATTACAGAGGGCAGCCCGAGAAATTCCGGCACTTAAACTCCCAACCTTCCCGCTTTCTGGAATACGGTGATTAGGAGAATTCGAAAGGGTTCCAAATCCCCGAGCGGCCGACACTAGATCCTCCAAGAGAGGGGTGGGTGGAACTTCACTCTCTGATGTCCCTTTCCGGCCCCTTCATTAAAGCCCCCCCTTTAAAATGCCCTCCCCTCTTTGACGCTTCATTGGTCGGGCATTACGTCCAATTACTCCGGATTAGAGCATCGCGGCTAGATGCATCAATCCATGAAGCAGTGTTCGTAATTGGAACAGTAGAACACAATTTTTTTTTTTTTTAAACTGGGATGTTCGGGAACACACTGAAATTGAGATAACAGGGTTTTGAGGATGATTTTTACTTTCTTGTACACAAAGTATACACAGAGAAAGTTTTATAATCATAAAAAAAATCAATATCGAGATTTGGATGAATTTCGAATTTTTTAAATCATTGAAAAATATTCTTGGAACTCTCTCTCTTTCTGTATGTGAGCATTAACAAGAATACCTGGCAAAATGATGAATTGAGTATAAGCCAAAATTATAGAAATGTGACCAATTTTTGACCTAAAAAATATTTATCAGTCATAATTTTGCTTTAATAAAGAACAAATTCCGTGAAAAATCTATGTATCATTTGGTGCATAGTTAAGCACAGATATCAGTGGCGTACACGAGAGAGTGGTTGGGAAGGTCAAACTCCTCCCGGGAACATATAGACTGTAAGAAGTCCAATAACTTCTAACGTAAAGATGCCGCCTCGGCTTACGCAATTGTATAACATTTAGAGACGTCAGTTACATTTTTGTCACATTATAATTTCATATGCACTATTATTATACGCTAATTTGACAAAATGGCTGAAGCATTACATATACACATTTATCTGTCAGCGGTACCTTTCTGTAAAGCATAACCTATAAAATTAATCTGTGTACGCCACTGACAGACATACCATTAAATATATCTTATTTCATTCGTTTAGGCCAGTGATTCTCAAACTTTTTAAAAATATCGCCTACCTAAAGAGTGAACATTTTTTCCGGGCTCCCTTTTTCAAAATCCTGTAAATTCGGGATATTCAATTATAAGAGGCAAAGTGTTTAAGCAATTTTCTTGAATAGACATACACATCTAATGTGTATTGGTTCAACTCGATAGTTTTGTCCTGGTTGGTACCCGGTAGCAAGTTACCTGGGAGGTAGGTCTATTTGTCTATTGTAAGAATGAACGTATTGTTGTACTGTTAATTAAATATTGTTGTTGCAGTCTATTTGTTAGAATTAAAATGTCTAATGTAAAATAACTTGTAATATAGCCCTTTATTCTTTGTTAGATAATTAAAAATATCAAAATCCTTTTTGTATTATAATAGTAGTAGGGACCTATCAAGTACTATGTCAGTTATAAAAGGTTATTTATGATGGTTCAGAGCCAGTTTTTTATTGTTTCGGTTCAATATTTTTCGTGTGATGACTGCACAAGTTCAATCTTTTCATGATTTGGAATCAATTTATCTTTTTTGTAACTAGATTCGACATAATGCTAATTCCTAACGCGTCGGGGTAGGAAGAAGGGAAGGCAATTTTTTCTTACGATCGTCCACTGTCCAGCGTAGAGTTGAAATGATATTATCGCTCAGTCAAAATTCAGTGAGGGGATAACCCGGTTTGATACAAGAACAGGGTACCTCCGCCAACTTGGCAATAAAGTTCTAAGCATGGCAGCCTAACATTTTCTCCTGATCTCGCCGTGTCCATACAATCTGTGTCTATATTTTGAATTATATTATATTGCTAATCAGCTCTCCCTGAGCAACCCTTTTCTTATGCATTAAATTCCTGTAATGCTGTAAAAAAATATAGTGAACCATTAATAGTTTGTTTAGTTTACCATTTGTTTTAGTAAACATCGCCAATAATTTTGCCACATTTGCCAAGAGGTACCCTATTCTTAAGTATAATCGGATAACCCCTCTGAGAGCCGATTTTCAAATCTTCATTAGTTGAACGTTCAACCGTTTTCTCCTGCATCTGAACCTCTGTTTCAATGTACACTAAAGAGCACATGATCCATGTTGAAACTTCTAGGGACACAATATCCTCAAAACGCCCAGAAAAATCCTTGTGCCATGACTCAAGCTGTTGAACTTGTTTATTATCGAAGGCGATGTAATTGTTTTACCCGCGGTTAATAGCAGTAAAGGTAAATTTTCCTATCCTTGCAACGTCTGTTAAAAATATCCTGAAATTTCAAATTCGAAATTCACTTACATGTGCTCAAACAACGCCCTTAACAACCCTCAAGAGAATACTATTGAGAAAATTTTGTTTTCCCGAATGTCGGGAGTAAAACGCAACTTTAAACGATTAAAAAACTTAGAGGGTGAAATTTTCTAATTCTAGTCCCTTGGAATAAATTCAGTTTATTACAAATGATGTTAGTACAAATGATGTAAACAGGATAATCGATTAAAATATTTTTTTGGGAGTTTTAAATTTGATTTTGATTACCCAAATATAATCATTTCTCTTCCGAACAGCCCAAAACATGTTCACTCCCCCCAGCATCCCCCATTGCCCCTGGGGGCTGTACCAGTCTTTTTGAGAACCACCGGTTTAGACTGTTGAAGGAATGAAGACTATCTACCAAAATTGAGAGATCATAAATTATTTCTTATTTATCTGGAAAAGGTTATTAAAAGGTATTAAACAAATTTGCATATTGTTTTAGATATTTCTGCTCGCAAATTG